>JAWQFJ010011333.1:0-13881 GCA_034096865.1 Theodoxus fluviatilis
TTTCCCAGCTTTAAGTGTGGGAATTTTCATGTTATATTTTTAGTGTTTACACTCCCTTCTCCACGCACTCGGCTAATTAGTGTTCATGTTTACAAACTACGGAACAAACGGTTTCTCACAGACATATCGCTTTCAAGAAATACTATAAAAACCCTTGCACGCACTTGCATTCTGCTATTCATACACTAAACTTTATTCCTCACGCACATGGCATAGATACAACACTCACTATACATACGTGTATCTTGCACAAGCGCTCCGGGAGAGACACGCGAAAACTGGGAGGTCACTCTGTCGGAAATCTCGCTAAAATCAGCTTTCTATTGTCTTTATAGTAAAACAAAGAGCCGGATTTTATTCAATTAAAATTCATAACTTTTAAACAAATTGACCCACAGTGTTCATACTTATACCATTGGAATGATCTTTTTATGCTCTTTTCAATGAACTACATTTCATTCGTGTCATTTACCTTTCGTTTTTTCTCGCACATACCTATATAATACACCTCCTCCTCTGTGTGACTGTGTGAGTGTTAATTCAGCGTCTATGACAAGCCAATGCAAAACAAAACATGTCATAATAGGAGCTTCCTGAACCTATCCATCATGTTTAAAATATATGGTCGATTGTTTCCTGGGCCGATAGCTTGCAAGGGGGTTTAGGGAAAAGAACGTTATAAATGCTTTACAAACACTCCGTCATATCAATTCTCAAATGGCTAAGCTGGTAGAGCGTTGCACTCTTGGTCATGCATGACCAGGTTCGATTCTGCACTGAAACTTTCTTTTCTCTCTTTTTTCGAGAGGTTGTGGGTTCGAACCCGACCTGGTTTTTTGTGTTTGTGTGTGTGTGTGTTTTTTCCTCCTCTTTTCTCGAGAGGTTGCGGGTTCGAACCCGTTCTTTTATCTCTTTTTTAAAATAAATATACGAAAACCTGGAGGTTCAGCGCCAGCGGTTTTTATCTCTTCTGCATGAGCTTGTACAGATTTGGTTCATCTGATATGTTACTTTGTTTTATCCCTCCAGGTTTACTGGAGGTCCTACAGACTTTATCCCTCCAGGTTTACTGGAGGTCCTACAGACTTTATCCCTCCAGGTTTACTGGAGGTCCTACAGACTTTATCTGTCTGTGTGTGTGTGTGTGTGTGTCTGTCTGTCTGTCTGTCCCGTCTCCACGGCCTATATCTCAAAAACTACTGGACGGATTTCCTTGAGATTTTGCACACTGACTGGAAGTTAGGTCCCATTCAATATTATCAAATTTTCAGAATCGAGGTTTGAAAAGAAAGTGACTTTTTTACATTTTGGTGTTTCAATGAAAAGACTCCATTTTGCAAAATCTGTGACGTGATCATTTGACGTCGAATAACGTGACGTCATTTGCGATGAGATTTTTGAGAAGGGTGAATAGAATAGAATTGAATAGAATTCTTCGGCTTGCTTAGGCGTCCAGGGCCTATCGCCGATTCTGGTAGTTCTATGGCTGTATTTTTATTGTTCTTGGCCCGTATTCATGACGGCGATTTATCTTTTTAACACTCGATTTATCTCCTATCCCCGATTTATCTTGACTTCGGTTTAAATTCTCCTATTCATGACGGCGATTTAGCCCTAAACTCGCGTCAAAGCAGAGTGTTAAACTATTCTCCCGAAGTCGGCAAGATAAATAGATAAACCGGGGTTATCGAGAGAGGCAAGATGGCAGCGATTGTGCTTAAGAAACGAATTCATGACAATCTGTTAAGGAAAAACCGAGTATTCCGAGACCGAAGGCACCCGTTAGAAGTATTTAATGATGAAGAGGTGTTCAGAAAGTTTCGATTCCATCGAAAGGAAATCTTGGCCATCACCGACGAGATCCATAAAGAAATCAGTCGAACCCAGAATTATTCAAAGGCACAGCAACCGAAAGAATGACGTCGTCAGGCACTTATGACGCTATCACGCATTTTGCACGTGTTAACTCTACACATTCTTTCATAGACAATCTACACTCACAAACACAAGTAATCATACACGTTCTTTGCTACATGAACAAAGTTACAAACCACCTCCACATTCTTCCACGTTCGCAAGCACGTCTACTTCACATTCTTCCTCAACACCAGCCTCACGCCCGTCCTGCAAGTCCTTCTTGCGCTTAGATTTTATGTAAGCGGCGCATTTCAGGACCAACACACTCATTTCGGTTTCACTGAAGTTTTTTGCCCTTGCCTTTCTCTCTTTTTTCTTGCTAGCCATTTTTTTCTATCTACTCCACGTATTTAGATATAGATCAGTGTCTACGCGAAGAAAACACAACGTAACCACGGTAACCACACACGGTGTGTGCGTGAATCACTGAATGAGTACGAATGCACATGTCTGGGTTGAACATCTATAATACACTTCCTCCTCTGTGTGACTGTGTGAGTGTTAATTCAGCGTCTATGACATGCCAAAGGAAAGCAAAGCATGTCATAATAGGAGCTTCCTGAACCTATCCATCATGTTTAAAATATATGGTTGATTGTTCCTGGGCCGATAGCTTAGAAATGGATTTACATGCTTTACAAACACTCCGTCATAGCAATTCTCTAATGGCTCAGCTGGTAGAGCGTTCGACTCTTGGTCATGCATGACCAGGTTTGATTCTGCGCTGAAACTTTTTTTTTCTTCTCTTTTTTCGAGAGGTTGTGGGTTTTTTGTGTTTTTATGTGTGTGTGTGTTTTCCCCCTCTTTTCTCGAGAGGTTGCGGGTTCGAACCCAATCTTTTCTTAAATGCCAAAACCTGGAGGTTCAGCGCCAGCGGTTTTTATTATGACAGTGTGGCAACACTGCGCGAACATGGTATTTTCCGGAGGGGGGGTGGGGGGTGGGGGTGGGGGGGGGGGGGGGTGTAAGGGAGTCTGGCTCCCTGTCAAGCGGAGGAGATACAGCCAGGAGTGAGTGTAACCCGAGACGCCCAGCGCCGAGCTATTCATAGCTCAGCTGACCAGTCTTTGTCTGCCACAGTCTACAGAGATAGGGATGTGCAGCCTTACCCTTTCCCGCCAATTAGTACATCCGTGTTTCGTTCAGTGTGTAGATCATTCTGTTCTTACTGACTTTGATAGATAGGTGTGTAATCACCAGGGGTCCTATTCATGAACGTGGCCTACCAGCGTAGTCTTAAAGTAGTCTTAGACTACTGCCGCTGGTCTCAGGCTACTGTCGTAGTCTACAATTCATGAACATGGACTGTCGTAGTCTACAATGCATGAACGTGGACTTTGGTTCAGTCTCGGAATAAACTGCTGACTACGCTGGTCCAAGGATTTGTTGGACTACACACCAAAGTCCGAGACTGCCGCGAAATTAAATGGCCGACCTGTCTATGGTTCGCACAGAAAACGCTGTATATTGGGACACTAGAAACCCATCCAAAGAAAATGTAAGCCATGAACAGCATTAAATTATCAAAGCTGTATGTTAATTGCATCAATAGGTCGTGAAAGCGCTTACATTTTACAAATGGAAATGCAGGTCAATGCATCTACGCGCCAAGCATCCAAGCTTCGCGCTCTTCTATTTATAGCTGATGCGCGGACCTCAGCGACACCAGGAAAGATTATAAATACATTGTTGTCCTCGAACCTGCCTGCTGATGACATTGTGTACAATGCTAGTGTTGTCTGATGCTATGAAAACGATACATTAAAATTGCATCTGTGTTTTGAAAACACTGCTCAGATTAAATTGCTTTATTTTTGGTAACTGAGAAAATGTGTGACGATGTACGCCAGGGCTTCACGAGTTTGGTGGGAAAAGTGCGAGCTGAGGCTGGAGTGTGTGTATATTTTTCCTCATAAAGACAGATTTTTGTTCCATCTCTTCCTTACTGAATTTCAATGGTTCTCACTTGGAAATCCTGCCATATTGTAAAACTTAATCTTCTGCTGGTTTGCCTCTTGCTGATCCGGCAGATGGATCCACTCCCTCACATGATTGTACATGGCATTTGTTACATGCTTGACTGTCCTAGTCGCGGTTGTTTGGTCTACCCTGATGAGTTCACCAATGACAGCCATGTATGATCCAGTAGCATAATAACGCAGGGTCAGACATACTCGTGCAATTGAACAAACAAGTTATTACTGTTTAGAATAAATTAAAACATAACATAGTATCTCTCAATACTGTGCATTCAAAATGTCCATGTGCACAGAACATAAACTTTATAAACAGTAATGTAAGTGTGATACATGTAACATAACTTTTAAAAAGCTGGAAACCACATACTGATTCAGGCTAAAGAAGAAAGAAAAAAGAAAAATAAATCACAAAAATAACTATTTAAAAAAGCCGGACACCTAACTCAGACAAATCCCAATCAAACCTGTTAGATTTACCCCACTTAATTTGTATTGAACTTTATGATTTCCATCAGTGTAGTGTACATTGTAGGTCGGGCCATTATGAGAAGAGCTGAGGCTGTTGTTAAACACCAAATCCGCAATTTGAGCTTGGGACGATTTCTGATCATCCACAATGCGTGAGCTGCCATGTATGTTTTGCATGTAGTAGTCCGCCCAAAGCCACCACACGCATTCACTTCATTTGTCACCTCCTCCCATGCTGTCCGTCTTCTTTTGTTTGGTTGGGCTGTGTGTATGCTGCTGTTAATGTATCCGTATCTTGCTGACACCGCTTTTATGATAGCTACCGATTCCCACTTCGTGAAATCGGGGCTTTTCTTCAAGGTTTTGCTACCAATCGTGGCAGACATTTTTGACAGGAAGTTTGAAGCGGTATGCCTTGCGCTTGCGCACTGGGCGGAATCCCCGCGAATTCCACCTCATTCTAAAAATAACCCATTGACTAGGTCAATCAGTCCCAGACTTTCAAGTCAACACCCAGTCTGGGTTCGTGCATCGTAGACTCGCTTAGTCCCAGACTACGCGGTAGTCCTAGACTCTAAAGTCCAAGACTAGTGCTCTTGAAAGTCCACGTTCATGAATTACACCCCAGTAGCTTTGTCCTGTAGACTATCATGATTATATCACGTTGCATATATAATTAATTCCATTAAGAAGGACAAGTTGTTTAGGAATGCCTTCCCTATGGTCTAAGAGAGACAACTGTGTATTGAATATATCATTGTGATTACCGCTTACTTCCCTTGATTTGTACATCCATGTCAGTCTTGAACTCGGCGCGTGGGAACATGTCTTGCCATGTAAGTTGCCCAACCGTTTGCTCATTAAATAGATGATTTCTGAAACAACGCCATGTGTCGATTGTGCAAGAGGGAACACACGACTATCCTGAACACAAGTGTCTGTAAATGCGGTGACCAGTCAGCCCTGCCTCGCCGTTCTGTGTTCTGCAAAGGTGGTTTATGCTGAGGTCCGCGCCTAGGCTCGATAAGAGAGAGGCCGGGAGCCGGGATAGTGTGTGTGTGCTAGCTTGGCTGTAATAAAGCGCTCATCAACCCCAGCATAGCCTGTGAGTTCGAGGTCCTTTACAAATTACAGTGTAACAATTCCAGGGAAAATCTATATTCATTTTAGCTCTTTAAAATTAGGTCTACAAGAAAAGTATGGGATATCAGAATGGGGGCACTTCTTAAATTATGTTTTGAAGTGGAGAGTTCCGAAATTTGGTACCACAAAGAGAAAATAACAGATCTCTTTCCCTGGTTTTTGTCTCGTTCTTGACTCAGAATCTCTTGCGGATTCATATCTAATAAAAAGATCTGTTCAGTTAGAGGGAGCAACGGCGTTACAGCACTATGAACAATAATATAACATTTTCTTTCTTGAATGAAAAGCCACTGCAAATCTCGTTGAGTAGGTGGTATGTGTTTGCATGTCACCCTGTTCTGGATGTGTAGTTGCACAAAGTTGCAACAATTGAGTCTAGATATCACTACAGTATGTACCAATTGCTCAGTGGCTTGGATGTCAAGGTGGTTTAAATTTTGCCTGTGTTTCCGTGATGGTAATGCAGATTTAAAAGTAGCACTGATATCCAAAACATTCTGGTCGGTCAGTAAACCCACATTTGGACAATACGGAATTGGACAATATGGAAGAGAGAGCTGTGCAAAGCACTAAAGGTAATATTGTTAACAAGAAGGGCTCACATGCTTGACCTTGACCTTTACAAGACCTTGACCTTCAGGTGACCTTCAAGGTCAAACAACTAAACCTAGCAATGACATCATATACCAAGAACTGCTTTACACATTTTTCCTACCAAAATATATGTGACCTTGACCCAAGGTCAAGGTCATCCAAGGTAATGCAACACAAAGCTGTTAATTCAAGACATAGGAAGCACAATGGTGCTTATTGGCACTTTCTACCATGAGATATGGTCACTTTTAGTGGTTCACAACCCTATTTTGGTCACATTTCATAAGGGTCAAAGTGACCTTGACCTTGACGATATGTGACCAAATGTGTCTTATGATGAAAGTATAACATGTGTACTACAATCTTATGAAGTTTGGAACAGTTATCTTCCATAGTTCAGGGTCAAGGTCACTTCAAAATAGGTATACAATCCAACTTTAAAGACCTCCTGTGACCTTGACCTTGAAGCAAGGTCAATCAAACTGGTATCAAAAGATAGGGATTACTTTGCCCTATATACCATATATAGGTCAGGTATCCAATCTCAAAAACTTCAGAGAAAATTGGGAAAATGTGAAAAATGGCTGTTTTTAGGCAACATTTATGGCCCCTGCGACCTTGACCTTGAAGCAAGGTCAAGTCACTATGTATGTTGTTGTACACCTTGTCATCCTACACCATCATGCCAAATTGGGTGTTGATAGACTTAATAGTCTCCGAGAAAAATCCAACGTTAAAGTTTTTTACAGACGCCCGGACGCCCGGACGGACGAAAAGGGTGAGTACATAGACTAACTTTTGCTTCGCATGTGAGTCAAAAACTGCATGATCTTTACTGTGATTCCGTTTTCTCATCAACTGATTTCAGAAATCTGATTTCTATTCTTTTTGTTTCGAAACACTGCAAACTGAATTTTGTACCCACTTCTCATTCCATTTGCAAGCCACACAAGCCTGGTGTCATTAGCAAACTTGTCACCCTGAAGATGCTTGACAGAAGCAGTACAGATGTCAACAAGCAGTGGGGTACACTGAGAGGCAGATTCTTAATGTCTGTTCTTATGTGTTCAGATCTCGATGCCCCCCCCCCGCTGCGGAGAGGTTGGGATTGGACTTGGGGGGGGGGGGGGGGAGACAGGGAGAGGTGACTCCGCCTGTACTGCCTCTCCTTGACAAACTGGGACCCTGGCAAACGTGTTCCCTTATGTAGTGGGGCAGCGTGTTGGCCGTGCGCTGCTTCCCGTGTCGGGGGAAGAAGGGATCCTGGTGTTTGAGGGGAGCTGCGGCTGCAGCAGCAGTCGACCAACACACCACTTTGGCCCGGACTTCCCCTAGACGAGTGGTCAAATGGACCCGGTCTGACCAATCGGCTGGTCGCGTCTGCCTGAGGTGTCACCATTCTTGTAGGGACTAGGCCCCTTCTTCCCCTTCTCCCCCTCCCTATCAATAACTTGTTTAGACTAGATTGATTTTTCTGGTGACTCCGAAGGCGGCGGCTTATGGGTTAATCGTGTATTGTTTAGTGGTGAGAGAACGTCGCTTTACAAGAATATATCCCCGATATAGCCCTGGCACAGCGACGCACTGGTCATCCGCGCAGACCGTGCCCCCTTCTTGGACTCAGTGGTGGGTGGGGAGTGCCAGGGATGAATTTATTATCTCTCAATCATGGAATCAATCACGAGAAAAACCACCCCTCTAAAAGAAAGAGAGGTCTCCTCCAGTTTGGAGAGCCTTTCTGACTCTACTGACCATTTAGATGACGACAGCTGGCCTCGTTTTCTCCTCGTCCGTTCTGTAGGTCAGCAAAATCCACTTAGTAATGTATCCCCATTTGCCATCGCAAAAGCCATTCAAGGCATTGCTGGTGAGCCCACGCAGGTGAAAAAGCTCAGGAGTGGTGACCTTCTTTTGGAAGTAACCAAGAAGTCACACTCTTCCAATCTGCTGAAGGCGTCAACCTTTGCAAACGTCCGGGTGAAAGTCGAGCCTCACACTAGTCTTAATTCCTGTAAAGGAATTATTTGATGCCAAGAACTTGCCGATTTGACTGAAAGCGACATATTAGAAGGACTATCGGACCTGGGAGTGAGGGGTGTCCGAAAGTTGACAGCCAAACGTGATGGTGTGATCAAGCCCACCAACACGATCCTGTTGACTTTTGGTACCCCCACTCTCCCTTCCTTCGTGAAGGTCGCCTACCTTTCAATTGCTGTTGACCCTTTTATCCCCAACCCACTACGTTGTTTCAAATGCCAGCAGTTCGGCCATCATCAGGACTCTTGCAGTCGCGCTGCCAGCTGTGGGTGATGCGGTGGTGATGACCACACAGATGATGGCTGCCGCAACATCCCGAAACGTGCTAACTGTTCTGGCTCTCACCCGTCTTTCTCTCGGGACTGTCCCAAATGGCAGCATGAGAGAGAGATCCTGAGGGTGAGAGTCACCAAGAACATTCCATTCCCAGAGGCGAGACGACTTGTGGAGGATGTGACGAGGAATCCATCTGGCCCATCGTATGCCTCTGCTGTTAAATCTGTTAAGTCTGAGGCATGCCAAATCATCGTCACATAGCTGAAGGGCAACAAGCCGAAAGCTGTGTCGGAGTCGGTTTCTGCTGTCGTCCAGACGCCTTCTGGAGAGACGCTCAAGAAGGTATCCAAGCCACCTGAGTCGTCTCGGCTGCCTACCAAAGCGCCCAAGAAGTTGGAGAAACGAGCTCCACCGACGAAAGACCGGCTTTCGAAGGGGGAGCGTGACCCATTGCAGCAGCACAACCGTTTCAGTGCGCTGCAGACCTCTGAGGAAATGGAAACAGGAGATCCCGTCTCTCAGGTTCCTCAGAGCCATGTCCATTCCCATGAGATGAAATGAGCACTGTTGTTCAGTGGAATTGTCGAGGTTTGATGGTAATTTTGAGATTTTACGTCTAATATCATTGCTTAATCCCCTTGTTCTCTGTTTACAAGAGACTCTGTTAAAATCCTGTGATAAAGTCTCTGTTCGTGGGTTTACTACCTTTTTGTCTTCTTCTTCGGAAAGAGCTGTGGGTGGGGTGTGTGTTCTGGTGGGAAATGTTCCTCATGGTCTCGTCTCCCTGTCCACTCCACTGCAGGCAGTGGCTGTGCAGGTGACACTCCACAGACCCATCACCATATGTTCCGTATATGTCCCCCCCCAGCTCCTCTTTAAATTGTGCCGATTTAGAAGATTTGATTTCTGTTACCATCAACTTTTCCTTTACTTGGAGATTTTAATGGCCATAACCCCTTGTGGGTCGTCCCGGTGGAACCTCCAGGCAGCCGACTGGACTCTTTCGATCCCTCTGTGAGACTCGGCTCCGTACTGAAGCCTTCGATGGCGGTAATGACTCTGTAGGCTCTTTTACAACAGTGTTAAATGAAATTGCCCACTTTTCCATCCCTCAGCCCTCGACAGCACCACTACGGGTGCATCGTCCCTGATTTAACAAGGAGTGTCGAGATGCTCTTCGTCAGAGAAACAAGGCTTTTCGACTCTTTCGAAGAAACCCATACCCCGAGAATCTTCGTCGTGTCAGGAAACTTCGAACCCTGGCTCGGCGCACCACCCGCCCTGCCAGGAGGCAGTCCTGGAGAGAGTACGTTAGTAAGCTCTCCTCCAGGACTCCCATTCGCAAGATGTGGGAGATGGTGCGGAAGATCTCGGGGAATGTTGTTTCTTCTTCCGTCTCTTATCTGTCCATTGATGGGAGGACTGTCGACTCGACACCTGAGATTGCTGATGCTCTAGCTGCTACCTTTTCCAGTAACTCGTCTATTTCCTTCTGTAATCCGTCGTTTAGACGGAACAAGGCGGAGCGGGAAAAGGTTGGCCTCAGGTTTGAGTCTGACGACTCGGAATTTTACAATCTGCCTTTTACTCTGCAGGAGCTTCTCGACTCGTTGAGAAACGCCCATGATACGTCTCCTGGTCCTGATGGCATTCCTTATCAGATGCTCAAGCAGCTGCCTAAGCCATCGCTCCAGTTGTTACTAGAGATTTTTTAATACTATTTGGTCTTTGGGTTCTTTCCCACCTTTGTGGCAGGAGTCTATTATCGTTCCGGTTCTCAAACCGGGTAAAGATCCTAAAGACCATGTAAGTTACCGTCCAATATCCTTCACAAGTTGCGCCTGCAAGACCTTAGAACGGATGATTAACGCCCGGCTCGTCTGGTTCCTGGAGAAGCATGGGGTCCACAGTGACGTCCAGTGCGGCTTCAGGAGGCGGCATAGCACGGCTGATCATCTCGTTCGTCTTGAGAGTCTTGCGCGGGACGCTTTTTTACGTCAGGAACATTGTGTTGGAGTCTTTTTCGACCTTGAGAAGGCCTACGACACTACATGGAGATATGGCATCTTGTCTAATCTCCACGCCATGGGTCTTCGAGATCGACTCCCACATTTCATAAGGAATTTCCTGCACGATCGCTCATTTCGAGTTCGCGTTGGACCGGTTTTATCAGAGACATATACCCAGGAAATGGGTGTCCCTCTAGGCAGCATTCTGAGTGTGACACAGTTTAAAGGTAAAGGTAAAGGTGTGGTTTTTTATAGCGACTTACACCCTTTGTCAGGGTCTCAAACCGCTTACACTTTACCCCCTGATCACTGGGCATCTTCATCAATCCTCACTGGTACCTCACAACAAACATAGTGACAGACATTTAAGACACACACAGTCAGGTACCAGCACCAACTCCGCTCCCTGGGGAGTATTCCAACCCGATGCTGGCGCTTGGCCGCATACAAGGGTTAATCGCACAACGTTTTTGCCAATATTGCCCTCACAGGTACCCGGTTTTACTCCTGGGTGGGGAGAAACAATGCGAGTTAAGCATCTTGCTCAAGGATGCAACTCTGGAAACCGCGCAGCTTCGAACGCCGTACCCACTGGCCGCAAGCGACTGTAGGTCCAGCGCGTTTAGCGTGAAGACTAACAATATCGTGAAGTGTCTTTCTCCCGGAATTCACTCTTTTTTATATGTGGATGATTTTCTAATCGTTTGCCATGACAAGAGCATGGATTTTATCGACAGGCAGCTGCAACTGTCTCCTAATCGTCCTGTGGATTGGTCGGGTTCAAACGGTTTTTAATTTTCTTCATCGAAAAACTGTGTACATGCTCTTTTGTGCATGTCGTATATTACAAACTGATCCTGTTTTGCTTCTAGATGCGTTTCCTTTACCTGTCGTGGAGGAAACCAAGTTTCTTGGAATCCTATTCGACAGACGTTTAACCATTCTACCACACCTTAAGTATTTACATATCAAATGTACCAAGGCACTCAACCTACTTAGAGTTGTTGCTCACTCCCACTGGGGAGGTGGTAGCAGTGTAATAATACTTCTCTATCCTGCCAGGTACGCTCCAAACTAGATTACGGTTGTTTTGTGTATGGGCCAGCTCGCAAATCGTACTTGTTGATGCTTGACCCAATACGTACACCATCAGGGTTTACACTTAGTCGTCAGTGCCATCCTCACCTCTCCTATGGAGAGTTTGTATGCGGAGGCACGCGAACCTCCACTTCATTTGTGTAGGCTCAAGCTTGCGTTACAGTACGTAATTCGTATAAGTTCTAACCCGACCAATCCTACTTATCCTTGTGTTGTCCAGCCGAAGTTTTCGCACCTTTACGCGGCCAAGCCCAGCGGTATTCCCCCGTTGGGGATACGAGTTAAGGAGATATCGCGGCGGCAAACGTTCGGTTGGACAAAATGTGTACCTGCCCTTTGTATATGTCACCGCCTTGCGCTTTTGCCTACCGTATGGAAGTTTGATCTACTCCGCAGAGCTTAAAGCACTTGAGGCCGCTCTTGGCGTAGTCCGGAGCAAGAGACTGACGCAATCCTTTGTGGTCTCTGACTCGCTATCGGCCTTACAGGCTCTGCGGGGTAGAGAGATTTCCCATCCTTATCTGTTCGGCATTTTTGTCCATCTGTGTCAGCTACAGTGTGGGGGTACTGAGGTCGCCTTTTGCTGGGTCCCTAGCCATATGGGCATCCCGGGGAACGAGAGAGCAGATAAAGCTGCCAAGTCTGCTCTCTCTCTTCCCTTGTCCCCGGGAAGGATCCCGGCGAGCGACCTGGTACCCCATATTACTAAATACATTTTAAATCTGTGTCAGGCTGACTGGGACGGCAGGGCACATAACAAACTTAACGAAATAGCTTCTGTATGGGGTGAGCGACTCTCCCCCACATCACTCACAAGAAGAGAGGAAGTTGTGCTCTGCCGTTCCTGGATGGGCCATTCTGTTCTGACCCACTCCTGTTTGTTGCAGGTCGGAGCCTCCACCGGAGTGCCATACCTACCAGGGCAAGCTCACCAGACTGCACGTTCTGGTGGAGTGCTCTCAACTTGCTCATCTAAGGAGTGGGTCGAGCAGTCTGTCAGACATTTTAAACAAGAAGGGCAAAGCCCATACGACTCACATGCTTGACCTTGACCTTTATATGACCTTGACCTTCCAGTGACCTTCAAGGTCAAGGTCAAACAACTAAACCTACCAATGACATCATACACTAAGAAATGCTTTACACATTTTTCCTACCAAAATACATGTGACCTTGACCCAAGGTCAAGGTCATCCAAGGTCATGCAACACAAAGCTGTTAATTCAAGACATAGGAAGCACAATGGTGCTTATTGGCACTTTCTACCATGAGATATGGTCACTTTTAGTGGTTCACTACCCCATTTTGGTCACATTTCATAAGGGTCAAAGAGACCTTGACCTTGATGATACGTGACCAAATGTGTCTCATGATGAAAGTATAACATGTGCCCCACATAATTATTAAGTTTGAAACAGTTATCTTCCATAGTTCAGGGTCAGGGTCACTTCAAAATATGTATACAATCCAACTTTGAAAAGCTCCTGTGACCTTGACCTTGAAGCAAGGTCAATCAAACTGGTATCAAAAGATAGGGATTACTTTGCCCTATATACCATATATAGGTCAGGTATCCAATCTCAAAAACTTCAGAGAAAATTGAGAAAATGTGAAAAATGACTGTTTTTTATACAACATTTATGGCCCCTGCGACCTTGACCTTGAATCAAGGACAAGTCACTATGTATGTTTTTTGAGGCCTTGTCATGATACACCATCATGCCACATTTGGTATTGATAGACTTAATAGTCTCCGAGAAAAATCCAACGTTAAAGTTTTAAACGGACGCCCGGACGCCCGGACGGACGAAAAAGGTGAGTACATAGACTCACTTGTGCTTTGCATGTGAGTCAAAAATCCTCTTGCCGTGATAACATTTTTCTGAGTATTATACTCGTCTATGAGTCACACTATGTCTTTACTGTTTTTGATATTTCTCCACTTACCTCTTCTAAGGTAATCTTTTAATTGCACATTTTTATACAATGGAAGTATGTTGTAGCTTTGAATTGCCTTCAAGGTTCATGAGCCCTTAGGCTCCATCCATCTATCTCTAAGTACTTTGTCGGAGATGAAGGAAATCGAGATGGGAAATTTTGCCCTGTATGCTTTTTCGTGTTTGAAGGTTCTACAAAGCCTTTGCGGGCTGATGGGTAGTCGGACTCGATTTAATAGATTTTATGTCATTAGTTAGGTGAATTGTACTAGACTCCACTGTCGCGGAGAGTTCTACTAACTCGGTGGAGGTGAGTGTTTCTTAACGTTTGTGGCCTTATATAGCATACAAGGCTGATAGGCCCTTAAACTCCATCATCCATCTATCCATCCATCACGATCTCGATGACTGTATGATTATCTC
>JAWQFJ010011334.1:0-24752 GCA_034096865.1 Theodoxus fluviatilis
GGAATCAAGGAGAGAGATGGCGAGGTGTCCGTTTAGGGTACCGGCTTTATTCGACTGACTACAAGACGCGCGGGGAAAGTAGGACGCCCATGCACTGTTCATTTTTTGGTAGTCTATATTAAAGTCACCAAGAAGAAGAATCTCTTTTCCAAGACCACTCACTTTGTCCATCATGCTTACGAATTCATCATACCAACAGAAGGTGGAGGCAATGTTTCTGTACAAGAATCCCAGGAGAAGAGAAGACTTTGAAGATTGTTTCAGCTCCATCCAAATACATTCAACACTTGAAGATTCAAGGTTATATCTTCTATAAATAGAGTTTCGTAGGTCATAGTTAATGTATATTGCTAACCCAGTGTGCCCAGGTAGCACAGGATCGCGTCGTATGATGTCAAATCCTGATATTCCAATTGCTTCATCACTGATTTCACTGTGAAGGCGAGATTCACTTATTCCAAGAATGCTTAACTGTTCCTTCTGAATAAGAGCACCAATGTCCGTCACTTTATTGTATAAATGATATACATTTATATGTCCTATGTGCACATTTTGTTTATGGACCTTGATTGTTGATAATGATACCTAACTGTCACTGGATTGGATGGGAAGAGAAAGAAAGAAAAAATCACGTGGGCAAAGTATTCATCGTTCACGCCAAAAATCAATCAAAGAATACTGTAGCCAACTGGTATTCACACTGTTGGCTCTGGACTGAGACCATTGAAGGGGTGAGGATATTGCCACTGCATGTATGGAGGAAAGAATGAGAAAAAAGGATGAAAGTGTAGGTAGGGGGCCATCAGAGGATTTTTGACTCACATGCGAAGCAAAAGTGAGTCTATGTACTCACCCGTGTCGTCCGTCCGGGCGTTCGAAAACTTTAACGTTGGATTTTTCTTGGACACTATTAAGTCTATCAACACCAAATGGGGCATGATGGTGTATGATGACAAGGCCTCAAAAAACATACATAGTGACTTGACCTTGCTTCAAGGTCAAGGTCGCAGGGGCCATAAATGTTGTATAAAAAACAGCCATTTTTCACATTTTCTCAATTTTCTCTGAAGTGTTTGAGATTGGATACCTGACCTATATATGGTATATAGGGCAAAGTAAGCCCTATCTTTTAATACCATTTTTGTTGACCTTGCTTCAAGGTCAAGGTCACAGGAGCTCTTCAAAGTTGGATTGTATACATATTTTGAAGTGACCTTGACCCTGAACTATGGAAGATAACTGTTTCAAACTTAATAATGATGTGGGGAACATGTTATACTTTCATCATGAGACACATTTGGTCACATATCATCAAGATCAAGGTCACTTTGACCCTTATGAAATGTGACCAAAATGGGGTAGTGAACCACTAAAAGTTATCTCATGGTAGAAAGTGCCAATAAGCACCATTGTGCTTTCTATGTCTTGAATTAACAGCTTTGTGTTGCATGACCTTGGATTACCTTGACCTTGGGTCAAGGCCATATGTATTTTGGTAGGAAAAATGTGTAAAGCATTTCTTAGTGTATGATGTCATTGGTAGGTTTAGTTGTTTGACCTTGACCTTGAAGGTCACTGGAAGGTCAAGGTCATGTAAATGTAAAGGTCAAGCATGTGAGTCGTATGGGCTTTGCCCTTCTTGTTGAGGGATTGGTAGGGCAACCTGGAAGTAGCGGGCATTCTGCACTCAGGAACCAAAGGTTGAGTTGCGTGCACCTCTACATTTTCTGTTTGACATCTAAGGGGTGTTTGCCCGGGACACTGAGTGTTGGTGTTTTGGGGTTTCTTCTCCGTCATAGAAGGCAGTACGTCCTTGTTGAGGTTAGGGCCAGTGACTGTCTGTATTCTACCTGTCTGTTCTATGTCATTTAGATTACCATTGTTGTTGTTCAGACAAGTGTCCTTGCTGTTTGGAATGCTATGAATTTGCTCTGGCCGTGTTGCAGGGCTGGAATGGTTCAACTGCCGTTTCCGAGGGAGAGGAGGAAATTCTGTATTGTAGATGTCTTCTGCTTGCTGGTGTCCCAGTTTTGTTCTCTTCTTTTCCGTAATAATAATAATAATAATAATAATAAAGGTTACTTATACGCGCATATCTTCCCTAATAGGCAAGCTCATGGCGTTTACAACTCATTTACAACGTCCACACTCATACAAAGCATTCTCACACTCGCACACTGTACAGTTGAAATAAAAGAAGAGTTAATAACAATACAATTAATAAACATAGCAGGCAATAAACAAAACACGAAACATAGAAGAGGAGTCTTGTAATGCACCTCACTGTTCGTCAGGAAAGACTGACCGGAACAGGTGTGTCTTAAGGGAGGTTTTGAACTGGGACATGGAATCAGAGTGACGGACTGGGAAAGGTAGGCTATTCCACGTTACAGGGCCGATGTAAGAAAAAGCTCGCTGTCCTTGGGTTTTCTTTTTGCGGCGGGGGACATTTAACATTTTGGTGTCTGCAGCTGAATGGTAATTTCTAGCGGGGGTGTAGACAGTGAGAATTTCTTTGAGTGCGTGCGGTGCAGTTTGATTGAAGAAGTTGAAACACATAGTGGCTAGCTTATACTCTACTAGCCGCTTCGCGGCCAGGCAATGCGCAAAGCGTCAAAGCCACATACAAAGCCAAATTCTTCAGCCGCCATTTTGTTTTTCTCATTACATAACCATAACCACAAATGTGTTCACAGATCTTCATCATTTGACTTTACCTACCCATACACCAAATTTCAGTCAAATCGGAGCACTTTGAGTTTTCGGCGGCCATCTTGTTTGTGCCCACTTCCGGTTACCATGGCGACACCATTTTTTATCCCCACCATGACCTGACCCCGGCCCACATCTAACCCCATACCAAGTTTTAAGTCGATGGGAACTCATGTGTCTCAGGCGGGTTCGCCGCCTTCGACACAGTCGTCCATTGTTTACTCAGCTGCCATTTTGTTTTTCTCGTGACGTAACCATGGTAACCAACAAATGTGTTCACAGATCTTCATCATCTGACTTTACCAACCCACACACCAAATTTCGGTCAAATCGGAGGACTTTGAGTTTTCGGCGGCCATCTTGTTTGTGCCCACTTCCGGTTACCATGGCGACACCTTTTTTTTAACCCCACCATGACCTGACCCCGGCCCACATCTAACCCCATACCAAGTTTTAAGTGGATGGGAACTCCTGGGTCTCAGGCAGCTTCGCCGCCTTCGACACAGTCGTCCATTGTTTACTCTGCCGCCATTTTGTTTTTCTCGTGACGTAACCATGGTAACCGAAAAATTTGTTCACAGATCTTCATCATTTGACTTTACCAACCCACACACCAAATTTCGGTCAAATCGGAGCACTTTGAGTTTTCGGCGGCCATCTTGTTTGTACCCACTTCCGGTTACCATGGCAACGCCATTTTTTTTAACCCCACCATGACCTGTCCCTGGCCCACATCTAACCCCATTCCAAGTTTTAAGTCGATGGGAACTCCTGTGTCTCAGGCGGCTTCGCCGCCTTCGACACAGTCGTCCATTGTTTCTTCAGCCGCCATCTTGTTTTTCTCGTGACGTAACCATGACAACCAAATTTTTTTTCACAGATCTTCATCATTCGATTGTACCTACCCACACACCAAATTTCGGTCAAATCGGAGCACTTTGAGTTTTCGGTGGCCATCTTGTTTGTGTCCACTTCCGGTTACCATGGCAACACCATTGTTTTAACCCCACGTTGACCTGACCCTGGTCCACACCTAACCCCATACCAAGTTTCAAGTCGATCGGAATAAAACTGTTGAAACGTATAAGTGTCACACAGACAGACACACAGACACACAGCGAAAATATATATAGAGATCCTCTGAGCGACGGGGAGCCAATGCAGTGCACGAAGGAGTTTGGATGTGTGTTCTCTTGGGACATCTAAAAACTAATCTAACAGCAGTGTTTTGGACTTTTTGACTCACATGCGAAGCAAAAGTGAGTCTATGTACTCACCCGTTTCGTCCGTCCGGGCGTCCGGGCGTCCGGGCGTCTGTACAAACTTTAACGTTGGATTTTTCTCGGACACTATTTAGTCTATCAACACCCAATTTGGTATGATGGTGTATGATGACAAGGCGTACAAAAACGTACATAGTGACTTGACCTTGCTTCACGGTCAAGGTCGCAGGGGCCGTCTAAAATACAGCCATTTTTCTAATTTTCCCAATTTTTGACTGAAGTTTTTGAGATTGGATACCTGACGTATGTATGGTTTATAGGGCAAAGTAATCCCTATCTTTTGATACCAGTTTGATTGACCTTGCTTCAAGGTCAAGGTCACAGGAGCTCTTTAAAGTTGGATTGTATACATATTTTTTGAAGTGACATTGACCCTGAACTATGTAAGATTAATCTTCCAAACTTCATAACATTGTAGTACACATGTTATACTTCCATACTAGGTCACCCGTGTTGTCCCTCCGAGCGTCCGGGCGTCCGTCCGGGCGTCCTGGCGTCCGGACGTCTGGGCGTCCGGGCGTCCGGGCGTCCTGTAATCCTTAAAAAACTTTAACGTTGGATTTTTCTCAGAGACTATTAAGTCTATCAACACCCAATTTGGCATGATGGTGTAGGATGACAAGGCCTCACAAAAAATACATAGTGACTTGACCTTGCTTCAAGGTCAAGGTCACAGGAGCTCTTAAAATTTGGTTTGTATACATATTTTGAAGTGACCTTGACCCTGAACTATGGAAGATAACTCTTCCAAACTTCATAAAATTGTAGTACATATGTTATACTTTCATCATGAGACACATTTGGTCACATATCATCAAGGTCAAGGTCACCGTTCCTCCGGACGTCCGGGCGTCCTGTCATTCGTAAAAAAACTTTAACGTTGCATTTTTCTCGAAGACTATTAAGTCTATCAACACCCTCTTTGGCATGATGGTATAGGATGACAAGGCCTCACAAAACATACACAGTGACTTGACCTTGCTTCAAGGTCAAGGTCACAGGAGCTCTTTAAAGTTGGATTGTATACATATTTTGAAGTGACCTTGACCCTGAACTATGGAAGATAACTCTTCCAAACTTCATAACATTGTAGTACACATGTTATACGTTCATCATGAGACACATTTGGTCACATATCATCAAGGTCAAGGTTACTTTGACCCTTATGAAATGTGACCAAAATGGGGTAGTGAACCACTAAAAGTGACCATATCTCATGGTAGAAAGTGCCAATAAGCACCATTGTGCTTCCTATGTCTTGAATTAACAGCTTTGTGTTGCATGACCTTGGAGGACCTTGACCTTGGGTCAAGGTCACATGTGTTTTGGTAGGAAAATGTGTAAAGCAGTTCTTAGTGTATTATGTCATTGCTAGGTTTAGTTGTTTGACCTTGACCTTGAAGGTCACCTCAAGGTCAACGTCATGTAAAGGTCAAGGTCATGTAAAGGTCAAGGTCAAGCATGTGAGTCGTATGGGCTTTGCCCTTCTTGTTTCCGGATGTAGAGCACAGTATTTATGTGGTACTCCGACACAAAGTTCAAATGTCACTCCAAATCACAAATCGTTCACAACTCTGGCACAGAGTTTTTTTCAATGTCCAAACAGGAGAGGAGAATGTTGGGACAGGTGTGGTGGGAGGTCTGAGTCATCGTCCATTGTTTTGTCGCGCCCGATAGTATACCGTCACCTCTCTTCAAGCTACGGGAGCTGCCCATGAAGTGTCCGTTCGAATTGCTGTCGTTGGAGGAACTCCTGGAAGTTCACACAGATCACACCAACCCGACGTGAGTTCCCACCGATTCCTACCATGCCACCAAAATGCTGTTCTCTCTCTCCTAAACATCCGTTGCCCCTGCTGTCCCTCCTGTCGCCCGAGGGCACCGTGGAACCGATGCGATGAAAGCCAGGGGCAACCAGGGGCCGAGAACATCGTCTCTCAGAGGACCAAGCAATAGCACCCGTGGGAAGCAAAAACACACTGAGGAAATGCTGACCTCCTGGCCAGCAGCCTCTAAACAAACCGCCCATCAGTCCCTCTTCAAGACTCGCTGCAGGGACATAACAGTGTGTGCATTTTAAAATGTGTTAACCATAATGTACACATGGGTTTGTCTATTGCTTAGATTATTTCAATAAACCCTAAATTTATCCCATCCCAAGGATAGAATCATGGCACTTGAAACCCCAAAGCATGCTTGCCTATCTCCGCCTTTTAATTTGTAATGTATCCTTATGTAGCGGCATCAACGACCAACATGGTCGCCGCGCTACAAAAGGCAGGATGGGAATGTGAAGATGGAGACAAAGCCGGTAGTAAGGTTCTAGCGGTGAGGAGCTCGAGGCATGATGGTAAAAGGGCGCAGGAATGTGACAAGTCGTAGCTGCTTTCCACAACTTTATTTACCCATGGTTACAGGAGCTCCTGGCTGGTCCGAGGCCTGATGTTAATGGTCTGGACCAACCCAAGACCCGTGGTGGCAGTGGTCTGTATTGTCTCGTGTGCCGTTCCCCCTTAACAAGAGAAAGCACGAACCTCACAGGAGCCAGGGTGTGGATTATTTCCCAGATCCTAACCTGGTTTTTGGGTGCGTGCTTCCATTTGGCAGAAAAGAGAGATTACTTAATTTAACTCGCTTTGAAATTACTTCTTACAAATGTTGCCAACATAACCTAGTCTATTGAATGAATCATATGTCGTTGCAAGTAGCTGTCTTACTTGAGAGAAAACATCAGATTTATAGTCAAAATGTTACAATTCGGATGCCAGAGTGGGGGAACGGTTCACACTGTATTGTACGGCATTCCATCAAAACACCTGGATCGACTTCAGGCCATCCAGAACAGAGCGGCACGCCTCATCACTGGAGGCATGAGGGACTGTCGAATGACACCTCTGCTCCACAAACTTCACTGGCTTCCTGTTAGGGAGGTATAGCCTTCAAGATCCTCGCAAAAACCTTCCAGTGCTGCATGACCATTCCTACTGCTCCTTAGTACCTGCAGCAACTGCTCTCCCGACACTGCCCCCCAAGAAATCTGAGGTCTGGTGCTTCTCATCTCCTCAGAGTACCACCGACAAGGTCTTCGTCGGGGGATCGAGATTTCTGCTCTACTGCACCGGTTCTATGGAATCAACTGCCAGAGGCGTTGCATCAGGAGCCAAAGCAGAGGAAGTTCAGAGGCCTCAAGACATGACTTTTCCGCCAAGCGGGTCTTGCTGATTAGGGGATCCTAGTCGATCCCTAATTAAGAATTCCTGGCACCATGGAAAATTTGTGACCTTTTTTTTCTTCTGTGCATGCGCAACTGAGCAGCTTTTGGGCTGGAAGAGCGCGCAATACAAGTACATTGTACATACATGCATTCACTAGCCACAAATGACTGACAGGGCAGCTGCACCAACAATCAGACCACAGTAGGATGGGTCCCAGAGCGGTCAGCTGGTCAGCTTGCCCTACACAAAGGATTGGGAAGAGGGGTTGGAGAGAGGTCTGACACACAAGATGGGGGGGTGGGAAGAGACAGAAGCAGGAATATTTCAATAGAGAATGAACACAGTAGATGTAGAATACACTTGGTGATAGGTGCACCTTATCACGTGAACTTTTTCCTCTACCTCCCAGGAGATTGGAGGTGGAGGCACGGAGGGACATAGAGTCAGTCAGTTCCCAAGTACTCTTTTATTGACTGCATCATACAGTCTGACACATCTTATTTAGAAACTGCAATCCTGAAATCAGTAATCAGGAAATCTTCAAATCTGTAAAATGGGAATCTCAATCCGACTAAACACTAGTGGTCTATATATACGTTCAAACCCAGGAAAACTTTGGGTTCCCAGAAAGAGTCAAAAAGGAGGAGGTGCCGAGAGGATAGACCATGGAGGGAAGGGGGGTTAAGAACAGGAATGCGAGGGAGGTGGGGGTAGGAGAGGGCACCTGCTCTCCAATAATGAGTCAGTTGTAGGATGCCTAGATCTGGGGAAGGGGCAGGACAGCACAGAGCTGACCGCCACAGCCCAGGACAGAGAGGAGGGGGACAGGACAGGGCACTGCCTATCCAAGAGGGGCCAAGTGCTAGCCTGAGGGGGACATGTCTGGAGACTGAGACTGTGGAAAAGTAGAAAAGGTGAAGCAGCAGGGGAGCAGTGCTGACAAGACAAAAGACAGGACAGGAAGTGGGACTTGCCCACAATCCCGGAAGGGCTCTGCCACCTGGTTATACTTACACTGTGATTTGTAAAGCGCTAAGAGCTTACCTAGTTTTAAATGGCACTTTATAAATGAAATCATCATCATCATCATCATCATCATCATCATTATAATTATCATCATCGTCATTATTCATCATCATCATCAACCATAATCGTCATCATCATCATCATCAATTATCACCTCCCTCCACACTCACACACAATTCACTCTAATTCTTTCTGCTTTCGTGTCTAGGAGCAGGGGCGGATCTGGGGGGGGGTGCAATGGGTGCAATTGCACCCTCCCCCAGCGGGACAAAAAAAAAAAAAAGAAGAAAAAAAAGAAAGAAAGAAAAAAAAGAGATATGTTGATAATGTAGTAATGTAAATGTAATTGCACCCCCCCCCCCCCCCCAAGCAAAAAGACAAAAAAATGAGAGAGAGACTCAGGGAAAGAGATGTTGATAAATATTGGAATGTAAATATAATTGCACCACCACCCCCTCCTCGGCTTAAAAAAAAAGAAGAAGAGAGAAGCTGATAAATATAGTAATGTAAATGTAATTGCACCCCCCCCCCCCTCCCTCGGCAGAACAAAAAAGAGAAAGAGATGCTGATAAATATAGTAATGTAAATGTAATTCCACCCCCAGCCAAAAAACTAACTAAATAAATTAAAGAAATAAAATACATAAACAATGATAATACATAAATTAAAAAATGGAAAGAGAAAATTGCACCCCCCCCCCCCCCCAGCCAAAATAAAAAGGGGTGGGTGGGTCTTCTTACATATTCGGAATAAATATTATTAAATTCGAGGTATGATCTTGTTGCAAAGACTTTTTCCTCATGTTGTTTTTGTGAATTGTGATTCTTTATTATCAACATCAAACTTATTTAGCACTGTACATTTTCGAGCATGTGCTTCCCAAGAGAGAGACAGTTGGTCCTATCTCCACCCCCCACCACATCAGTGGCAAAATGTATCGCCTGAAAATAGCACTTTACACGCTCAGATTGCACCAGATTGCACCATTTTGCTTCCTTTCTTTAAAAAAATTCCGGGGGGGCATGCCCCCGGACCCCCCTAGCATGCTCGACGCTTCGCGCCGTCGGTTCGGCGCTTCGCGCCTTCGCTGATAAGATACAAAAAAAAAAAAAAAAATTGCACCCCCCCCTTTCAAAACCCAGATCCGCCCCTGTAGGAGTATCACTTGTGGAGGGGGATAATTAATTCACTTCACTCTCTCATCTCACGTTCACATGACGTGACGCAATGTTCATCAAAGATTTTCTTTAATCACTTAAACATGAGTGACATCAAATTCAATGCAATATGAATGAAAATATCAATCAATTCTGTCAGTGTACTCTCTGTGGCTAAAAAGGTAGAGGGTTAATTCCACTGACCCAAAACCAAAATTGACCCAAATTACTTACAAGTTCAAGCAGATGGGCGAAGACTGTTCTCGAATCTCAATCGACGAAAACTTCTGCCCAAAAACGATATCCACTCAGGAATGGGCATTCACAAGCACACTCTCTCTCAAGGCTCTACCTCGAGACGAGAGGAACAGGCCATAAGCACGGCGGGCTCACACACATGCCCGAACAAACACGAACTTTCCAAGTGCATCCACGATGAACCTTCCAGGTGACAAACTCGGCTTCAGAGTAAGGCAAAGGCTTGGTCTTCATTCAGGAAAACGCTGTTCTTCTTGCGAAGCTTAGGCTTGTTCCCGCCAAAAGATCGACATGGCGAATGCCTCAAGCAATATAGAAAATGGAATAATAGTTGAACCGTAACAATCATCATCATCAATCATCATCATTATTATTGACTCACATGCGAAGCAAAAGTGAGTCTATGTACTGAGCCGTGTCGTCCGTCCGTCCGGGCGTCCGGGCGTCCGTAAAAAACTTAAACGTTGGATTTTTCTCGGAGACTATTAAGTCTATCAACACCAAATGTGGCATGATGGTGTATGATGACAAGGCCTCAAAAAACATACATAGTGACTTGACCTTGCTTCAAGGTCAAGGTCACAGGAGCCATAAATGTGGTCTCAAAAACAGTCATTTTTCACATTTTCCCAATTTTCTCCCACGTTATTGAGAATGGCGACCTTAGCTACAAGTGGTATATAGGTCAAAGCAAGCCCTATCTTTTGATACCAGTTTGGTTGACCTTGCTTCAAGGTCAAGGTCACAGGAGCTCTTCAAAGTTGGATTGTATACATATTTTGAAGTGACCTTGACCCTGAACTATGGAAGATAACTGTTTCAAACTTAATAATTATGTGGGGCACATGTTATACTTTCATCATGAGACACATTTGGTCACATATCATCAAGGTCAAGGTCACTTTGACCCTTATGAAATGTGACCAAAATGGGGTAGGGAACCACTAAAAGTGACTATATCTCATGGTAGAAAGTGCCAATAAGCACCATTGTGCTTCCTATGTCTTGAATTGACAGCTTTGTGTTGCATGACCTTGGATGACCTTGACCTTGGGTCAAGGTCACATGTATTTTGGTAGGAAAAATGTGTAAAGCATTTCTTTGTGTATGATGTCATTGGTAGGTTTAGTTGTTTGACCTTGACCTTGAAGGTCACCTGAAGGTCAAGGTCATATAAAGGTCAAGGTCAAGCATGTGAGTCGTATGGGCTTTGCCCTTCTTGTTGTCGTCGTTGTCGTCCTCATCATCATCCTTGTCTCCACACCACCGCTGCCAGAACCACAGTTGATGCTGCAGTTTTTGACTCACATGCGAAGCAAAAGTGAGTCTATGTACTGAGCCGTGTCGTCCGTCCGTCCGGGCGTCCGTCCGTCCGTCCGGGCGTAAAAAACTTAAACGTTGGATTTTTCTCGGAGACTATTAAGTCTATCAACACCAAATGTGGCATGATGGTGTATGATGACAAGGCCTCAAAAAACATACATGGTGACTTGACCTTGCTTCAAGGTCAAGGTCACAGGAGCCATAAATGTGGTCTCAAAAACAGTCATTTTCCACATTTTCCCAATTTTCTCCCACGTTATTGAGAATGGCGACCTTAGCTACAAGTGGTATATAGGTCAAAGCAAGCCCTATCTTTTGATACCAGTTTGGTTGACCTTGCTTCAAGGTCAAGGTCACAGGAGCTCTTCAATGTTGGATTGTATACATATTTTGAAGTGACCTTGACCCTGAACTATGGAAGATAACTGTTTCAAACTTAATAATTATGTGGGGCACATGTTATACTTTCATCATGAGACACATTTGGTCACATATCATCAAGGTCAAGGTCACTTTGACCCTTATGAAATGTGACCAAAATGGGGTAGTAAACCACTAAAAGTGACTATATCTCATGGTAGAAAGTGCCAATAAGCACCATTGTGCTTCCTATGTCTTGAATTAAGAGCTTTGTGTTGCATGACCTTGGATGACCTTGACCTTGGGTCAAGGTCACATGTATTTTGGTAGGAAAAATGTGTAAAGCATTTCTTTGTGTATGATGTCATTGGTATG
The DNA here is from genome assembly GCA_034096865.1 of Theodoxus fluviatilis. Taxonomy (NCBI): domain Eukaryota; kingdom Metazoa; phylum Mollusca; class Gastropoda; order Cycloneritida; family Neritidae; genus Theodoxus; species Theodoxus fluviatilis. The sequence goes on from JAWQFJ010011334.1 coordinate 11,710, forward strand.
TTTAGTTGTTTGACCTTGACCTTGAAGGTCACCTGAAGGTCAAGGTCATATACAGGTCAAGGTCAAGCATGTGAGTCGTATGGGCTTTGCCCTTCTTGTTAATCATTCTTTCAACTGCATTTAATTTTCTTCTATCTGATTATCATGGCTTATCCATATCTGCTGGCAATCCTTCATTTGACTTGACTTCCAGTACTGCTGGCCTCCCTTCATTTGACTTGACTTTTAGTACAGCTGGCATCCCTTCATTTGACTTCTAGTACTACTGACTTCCCTTTATTTAACTTCCAGTACTGCTGGCCTCCCTTCATTTGACTTGACTTTTAGTACCGCTGACATCCCTTCATTTGACTTGATGTTTTGTACAGCTGGCATTCCTTCATTTGACTTGTAGTACTACTGACATCCCTTTATTTGACTTCCAGTACTGCTGACATCCCTTCATTTTTTACTTGACTTCTAGTACAGCAGGCAACCCTTCATTTGACTTCTAGTACTGCTGACATCCCTTCATTTGCCTTGACTTCTTCTACTGCATTCCTTCATTTGACTTGACTTCTAGTACAGCTTTCATCCCTTCATTTGACTTGACTTCTAGTACTGCTGGCGTCCCTTCATTTTTCTTCTAGTGCTGGTGACATCCATTCATTTGCCTTGACTTCTTCTACTGCATTCCTTCATTTGACTTGACTTCTAGTACAGCTTTCATCCCTTCATTTGACTTGACTTCTAGTACTGCTGGCGTCCCTTCATTTTTCTTCTAGTGCTGGTGACATCCATTCATTTGACTTATAGTACTGCTGGCGTCCCTTCATTTGACTTCTAGTACTGCTGACATCCCTTCATTTGACTTATATTACTGCTGACAACCCTTGATTTGACATGACTTCTAGTACAGTGGGCATCCCTTAATTTGACTTCACTTCTAGTACTGCTCACGTCCCTTCATTTTTCTTCTAGTACTGCTGACATCCCTTCATTTGCCTTGACTTCTAGAACAGTGGGCATCCCTTCATTTGACTTGACTTATAGTACTGCTGGAATCCCTTCATTTGACGACTTATAGTACTGCTGGCATCCCTTCATTTGACTTGACTTATAGTACTGCTGGCATCCCTTCATTTGACTTAACTTCTAGTACAGCTGGCATCCCTTCATTTAACTTGACTTCTATTACTGCTGATATCCCTTTGTTTGACTTGACTTCTAGTACTGCTGATATCCCTTCATATGACTTCTAATACTTCTGACAACCATTCATTTGACGACTTATATTACAGCTGGCATCCTTTCATTTGCCTTAACTTCTAGTACTGCTGACATCCCTTCATTTGACTTGACTTCTTGTACTGCTGATATCCCTTTATTTGACTTGACTTCTGGTACTGCTGACATCCCTTCTTTTACCTTGACTTCTTGTACTGCTGATATCCCTTTATTTGACTTGACTTCTGGTACTGCTGACATCCCTTCTTTTACCTTGACTTCTTGTACTGCTGATATCCCTTTATTTGACAACTTCTATTCCTGCTAGCAAGCCCTTATTTGACTTGACTTCTCTTTGTCTATGTGAATATGAGAGCATGCAAAATATTCCATTTGCTTTCAGGCTTGTCATCAATTCCTCAGTCTTGGAGGAACTGGATTTAGAAGACAACCTGATTGGTGAAATGGGAGGTCGTGAACTTCTGGAAGGACTCATTGCTCGCAGTGATGGTATAGACTCATCTTGAAATATCTTTGGGGGGGGGGGATTTGATTTGTAAACTCTTGCTCAAAGCCTCTGCCTTCCTTGCATCTTTAGTCCTATCATCCTCATGTATCCAATCTCTCTGTGTGCTGACTGCGATGAGTGAGGCTGCAAAGCTCTTGAGTCCCCATCTCTCTCTGTGTGCTGACTGCGGTGAGTGAGGCTGCAAAGTCCTTGTATCCCCATCTCTCTCTGTGTGCTGACTGTGGTGAGTGAGGCTGCAAAGTCCTTGTATCCCCATCTCTCTGTGTGCTCACTGTGGTGAGGCTGCAATGTAAAATGCTGCAGGAAATTTGCCTGCTAAGTGCAGAAATGTCAAGCCAGGAAGACAAATGTTCTATCACTCTGCTCACACATTTCTTTGAAGTGTTTAAACTGCTATGGTCAGCACCACCTGTGACATAGGCACCTTGACAACAAGAAAGTTGTAGTCCTGTTGCTCTGGGTCTTTGTGCCTTCAACACTATCGACCATTAAATACTCTTCAATGTGATGGATGGACAAGTGGGAATCAGGAGAAATTCTGGAATGGAGATAATCATACAGTCATCGAGATCTGATGGATGGATGGATGGATGGATGGAGTTTAAGGGCCTATCAGCCTTGTAGGCTATATAAGGCCACAACGTTAAGAAACACTCACCTCCACCGAGTTAGTAGAACTCTCCGCGACAGTGGAGTCTAGTACAATTCACCTAACTAATGACATAAAATCTATTAAATCGAGTCCGACTACCCATCAGCCCGCAAAGGCTTTGTAGAACCTTCAAACACGAAAAAGCATACAGGGCAAAATTTCCCATCTCGATTTCCTTCATCTCCGACAAAGTACTTAGAGATAGATGGATGGAGCCTAAGGGCTCATGAACCTTGAAGGCAATTCAAAGCTACAACATACTTCCATTGTATAAAAATGTGCAATTAAAAGATTACCTTAGAAGAGGTAAGTGGAGAAATATCAAAAACAGTAAAGACATAGTGTGACTCATAGACGAGTATAATACTCAGAAAAATGTTATCACGGCAAGAGGATTTTTGACTCACATGCAAAGCACAAGTGAGTCTATGTACTCACCTTTTTCGTCCGTCCGGGCGTCCGGGCGTCCGTTTAAAACTTTAACGTTGGATTTTTCTCGGAGACTATTAAGTCTATCAATACCAAATGTGGCATGATGGTGTATGATGACAAGGCCTCAAAAACATACATAGTGACTTGTCCTTGATTCAAGGTCAAGGTCGCAGGGGCCATAAATGTTGTATAAAAAACAGTCATTTTTCACATTTTCTCAATTTTCTCTGAAGTTTTTGAGATTGGATACCTGACCTATATATGGTATATAGGGCAAAGTAATCCCTATCTTTTGATACCAGTTTGATTGACCTTGCTTCAAGGTCAAGGTCACAGGAGCTTTTCAAAGTTGGATTGTATACATATTTTGAAGTGACCCTGACCCTGAACTATGGAAGATAACTGTTTCAAACTTAATAATTATGTGGGGCACATGTTATACTTTCATCATGAGACACATTTGGTCACGTATCATCATAGGTCAAGGTCTCTTTGACCCTTATGAAATGTGACCAAAATGGGGTAGTGAACCACTAAAAGTGACCATATCTCATGGTAGAAAGTGCCAATAAGCACCATTGTGCTTCCTATGTCTTGAATTAACAGCTTTGTGTTGCATGACCTTGGATGACCTTGACCTTGGGTCAAGGTCACATGTATTTTGGTAGGAAAAATGTGTAAAGCATTTCTTAGTGTATGATGTCATTGGTAGGTTTAGTTGTTTGACCTTGACCTTGAAGGTCACTGGAAGGTCAAGGTCATATAAAGGTCAAGGTCAAGCATGTGAGTCGTATGGGCTTTGCCCTTCTTGTTTAAAATGTCTGACAGACTGCTCGACCCACTCCTTAGATGAGCAAGTTGAGAGCACTCCACCAGAACGTGCAGTCTGGTGAGCTTGCCCTGGTAGGTATGGCACTCCGGTGGAGGCTCCGACCTGCAACAAACAGGAGTGGGTCAGAACAGAATGGCCCATCCAGGAACGGCAGAGCACAACTTCCTCTCTTCTTGTGAGTGATGTGGGGGAGAGTCGCTCACCCCATACAGAAGCTATTTCGTTAAGTTTGTTATGTGCCCTGCCGTCCCAGTCAGCCTGACACAGATTTAAAATGTATTTAGTAATATGGGGTACCAGGTCGCTCGCCGGGATCCTTCCCGGGGACAAGGGAAGAGAGAGAGCAGACTTGGCAGCTTTATCTGCTCTCTCGTTCCCCGGGATGCCCATATGGCTAGGGACCCAGCAAAAGGCGACCTCAGTACCCCCACACTGTAGCTGACACAGATGGACAAAAATGCCGAACAGATAAGGATGGGAAATCTCTCTACCCCGCAGAGCCTGTAAGGCCGATAGCGAGTCAGAGACCACAAAGGATTGCGTCAGTCTCTTGCTCCGGACTACGCCAAGAGCGGCCTCAAGTGCTTTAAGCTCTGCGGAGTAGATCAAACTTCCATACGGTAGGCAAAAGCGCAAGGCGGTGACATATACAAAGGGCAGGTACACATTTTGTCCAACCGAACGTTTGCCGCCGCGATATCCTCCTCAACTCGTATCCCCAACGGGGAATACAGCTGGGCTTGGCCGCGTAAAGGTGCGAAAACTTCGGCTGGACAACACAAGGATAAGTAGGATTGGTCGGGTTAGAACTTATACGAATTACGTACTGTAACGCAAGCTTGAGCCTACACAAATGAAGTGGAGGTTCGCGTGCCTCCGCATACAAACTCTCCATAGGAGAGGTGAGGATGGCACTGACGACTAAGTGTAAACCCTGATGGTGTACGTATTGGGTCAAGCATCAACAAGTACGATTTGCGAGCTGGCCCATACACAAAACAACCGTAATCTAGTTTGGAGCGTACCTGGCAGGATAGAGAAGTATTATTACACTGCTACCACCTCCCCAGTGGGAGTGAGCAACAACTCTAAGTAGGTTGAGTGCCTTGGTACATTTGATATGTAAATACTTAAGGTGTGGTAGAATGGTTAAACGTCTGTCGAATAGGATTCCAAGAAACTTGGTTTCCTCCACGACAGGTAAAGGAAACGCATCTAGAAGCAAAACAGGATCAGTTTGTAATATACGACATGCACAAAAGAGCATGTACACAGTTTTTCGATGAAGAAAATTAAAAACCGTTTGAACCCGACCAATCCACAGGACGATTAGGAGACAGTTGCAGCTGCCTGTCGATAAAATCCATGCTCTTGTCATGGCAAACGATTAGAAAATCATCCACATATAAAAAAGAGTGAATTCCGGGAGAAAGACACTTCACGATATTGTTAGTCTTCACGCTAAACGCGCTGGACCTACAGTCGCTTGCGGCCAGTGGGTACGGCGTTCGAAGCTGCGCGGTTTCCAGAGTTGCATCCTTGAGCAAGATGCTTAACTCGCATTGTTTCTCCCCACCCAGGAGTAAAACCGGGTACCTGTGAGGGCAATATTGGCAAAAACGTTGTGCGATTAACCCTTGTATGCGGCCAAGCGCCAGCATCGGGTTGGAATACTCCCCAGGGAGCGGAGTTGGTGCTGGTACCTGACTGTGTGTGTCTTAAATGTCTGTCACTATGTTTGTTGTGAGGTACCAGTGAGGATTGATGAAGATGCCCAGTGATCAGGGGGTAAAGTGTAAGCGGTTTGAGACCCTGACAAAGGGTGTAAGTCGCTATAAAAAACCACACCTTTACCTTTACCTTTAAACTGTGTCACACTCAGAATGCTGCCTAGAGGGACACCCATTTCCTGGGTATATGTCTCTGATAAAACCGGTCCAACGCGAACTCGAAATGAGCGATCGTGCAGGAAATTCCTTATGAAATGTGGGAGTCGATCTCGAAGACCCATGGCGTGGAGATTAGACAAGATGCCATATCTCCATGTAGTGTCGTAGGCCTTCTCAAGGTCGAAAAAGACTCCAACACAATGTTCCTGACGTAAAAAAGCGTCCCGCGCAAGACTCTCAAGACGAACGAGATGATCAGCCGTGCTATGCCGCCTCCTGAAGCCGCACTGGACGTCACTGTGGACCCCATGCTTCTCCAGGAACCAGACGAGCCGGGCGTTAATCATCCGTTCTAAGGTCTTGCAGGCGCAACTTGTGAAGGATATTGGACGGTAACTTACATGGTCTTTAGGATCTTTACCCGGTTTGAGAACCGGAACGATAATAGACTCCTGCCACAAAGGTGGGAAAGAACCCAAAGACCAAATAGTATTAAAAAATCTCTAGTAACAACTGGAGCGATGGCTTAGGCAGCTGCTTGAGCATCTGATAAGGAATGCCATCAGGACCAGGAGACGTATCATGGGCGTTTCTCAACGAGTCGAGAAGCTCCTGCAGAGTAAAAGGCAGATTGTAAAATTCCGAGTCGTCAGACTCAAACCTGAGGCCAACCTTTTCCCGCTCCGCCTTGTTCCGTCTAAACGACGGATTACAGAAGGAAATAGACGAGTTACTGGAAAAGGTAGCAGCTAGAGCATCAGCAATCTCAGGTGTCGAGTCGACAGTCCTCCCATCAATGGACAGATAAGAGACGGAAGAAGAAACAACATTCCCCGAGATCTTCCGCACCATCTCCCACATCTTGCGAATGGGAGTCCTGGAGGAGAGCTTACTAACGTACTCTCTCCAGGACTGCCTCCTGGCAGGGCGGGTGGTGCGCCGAGCCAGGGTTCGAAGTTTCCTGACACGACGAAGATTCTCGGGGTATGGGTTTCTTCGAAAGAGTCGAAAAGCCTTGTTTCTCTGACGAAGAGCATCTCGACACTCCTTGTTAAATCAGGGACGATGCACCCGTAGTGGTGCTGTCGAGGGCTGAGGGATGGAAAAGTGGGCAATTTCATTTAACACTGTTGTAAAAGAGCCTACAGAGTCATTACCGCCATCGAAGGCTTCAGTACGGAGCCGAGTCTCACAGAGGGATCGAAAGAGTCCAGTCGGCTGCCTGGAGGTTCCACCGGGACGACCCACAAGGGGTTATGGCCATTAAAATCTCCAAGTAACAGAAAAGGTGGTGGTAACTGAGAAATCAAATCTTCTAAATCGGCACGATTTAAAGAGGAGCTGGGGGGGACATACAGGGAACATATGGTGATGGGTCTGTGGAGTGTCACCCGCACAGCCACTGCCTGCAGTGGAGTGGACAGGGAGACGAGACCATGAGGAACATTTCCCACCAGAACACACACCCCACCCACAGCTCTTTCCGAAGAAGAAGACAAAAAGGTAGTAAAACCACGAAAAGAGACTTTATCACAAGATTTTAACAGAGTCTCTTGTAAACAGAGAACAAGGGGATTAAGCAATGATATTAGACGTAAAATCTCAAAATTACCATCAAACCTCGACAATTCCACTGAACAACAGTGCTCATTTCATCTCATGGGAATGGACATGGCTCTGAGGAACCTGAGAGACGGGATCTCCTGTTTCCATTTCCTCAGAGGTCTGCAGCGCACTGAAACGGTTGTGCTGCTGCAATGGGTCACGCTCCCCCTTCGAAAGCCGGTCTTTCGTCGGTGGAGCTCGTTTCTCCAACTTCTTGGGCGCCTTGGTAGGCAGCCGAGACGACTCAGGTGGCTTGGATACCTTCTTGAGCGTCTCTCCAGAAGGCGTCTGGACGACAGCAGAAACCGACTCCGACACAGCTTTCGGCTTGTTGCCCTTCAGCTATGTGACGATGATTTGGCATGCCTCAGACTTAACAGATTTAACAGCAGAGGCATACGATGGGCCAGATGGATTCCTCGTCACATCCTCCACAAGTCGTCTCGCCTCTGGGAATGGAATGTTCTTGGTGACTCTCACCCTCAGGATCTCTCTCTCATGCTGCCATTTGGGACAGTCCCGAGAGAAAGACGGGTGAGAGCCAGAACAGTTAGCACGTTTCGGGATGTTGCGGCAGCCATCATCTGTGTGGTCATCACCACCGCATCACCCACAGCTGGCAGCGCGACTGCAAGAGTCCTGATGATGGCCGAACTGCTGGCATTTGAAACAACGTAGTGGGTTGGGGATAAAAGGGTCAACAGCAATTGAAAGGTAGGCGACCTTCACGAAGGAAGGGAGAGTGGGGGTACCAAAAGTCAACAGGATCGTGTTGGTGGGCTTGATCACACCATCACGTTTGGCTGTCAACTTTCGGACACCCCTCACTCCCAGGTCCGATAGTCCTTCTAATATGTCGCTTTCAGTCAAATCGGCAAGTTCTTGGCATCAAATAATTCCTTTACAGGAATTAAGACTAGTGTGAGGCTCGACTTTCACCCGGACGTTTGCAAAGGTTGACGCCTTCAGCAGATTGGAAGAGTGTGACTTCTTGGTTACTTCCAAAAGAAGGTCACCACTCCTGAGCTTTTTCACCTGCGTGGGCTCACCAGCAATGCCTTGAATGGCTTTTGCGATGGCAAATGGGGATACATTACTAAGTGGATTTTGCTGACCTACAGAACGGACGAGGAGAAAACGAGGCCAGCTGTCGTCATCTAAATGGTCAGTAGAGTCAGAAAGGCTCTCCAAACTGGAGGAGACCTCTCTTTCTTTTAGAGGGGTGGTTTTTCTCGTGATTGATTCCATGATTGAGAGATAATAAATTCATCCCTGGCACTCCCCACCCACCACTGAGTCCAAGAAGGGGGCACGGTCTGCGCGGATGACCAGTGCGTCGCTGTGCCAGGGCTATATCGGGGATATATTCTTGTAAAGCGACGTTCTCTCACCACTAAACAATACACGATTAACCCATAAGCCGCCGCCTTCGGAGTCACCAGAAAAATCAATCTAGTCTAAACAAGTTATTGATAGGGAGGGGGAGAAGGGGAAGAAGGGGCCTAGTCCCTACAAGAATGGTGACACCTCAGGCAGACGCGACCAGCCGATTGGTCAGACCGGGTCCATTTGACCACTCGTCTAGGGGAAGTCCGGGCCAAAGTGGTGTGTTGGTCGACTGCTGCTGCAGCCGCAGCTCCCCTCAAACACCAGGATCCCTTCTTCCCCCGACACGGGAAGCAGCGCACGGCCAACACGCTGCCCCACTACATAAGGGAACACGTTTGCCAGGGTCCCAGTTTGTCAAGGAGAGGCAGTACAGGCGGAGTCACCTCTCCCTGTCTCCCCCCCCCCCCCCCCAAGTCCAATCCCAACCTCTCCGCAGCGGGGGGGGGGCATCGAGATCTGAACACATAAGAACAGACATTAAGAATCTGCCTCTCAGTGTACCCCACTGCTTGTTGACATCTGTACTGCTTCTGTCAAGCATCTTCAGGGTGACAAGTTTGCTAATGACACCAGGCTTGTGTGGCTTGCAAATGGAATGAGAAGTGGGTACAAAATTCAGTTTGCAGTGTTTCGAAACAAAAAGAATAGAAATCAGATTTCTGAAATCAGTTGATGAGAAAACGGAATCACAGTAAAGATCATGCAGTTTTTGACTCACATGCGAAGCAAAAGTTAGTCTATGTACTCACCCTTTTCGTCCGTCCGGGCGTCCGGGCGTCTGTAAAAAACTTTAACGTTGGATTTTTCTCGGAGACTATTAAGTCTATCAACACCCAATTTGGCATGATGGTGTAGGATGACAAGGCGTACAACAACATACATAGTGACTTGACCTTGCTTCAAGGTCAAGGTCGCAGGGGCCATAAATGTTGCCTAAAAACAGCCATTTTTCACATTTTCCCAATTTTCTCTGAAGTTTTTGAGATTGGATACCTGACATATATGGTATATAGGGCAAAGTAATCCCTATCTTTTGATACCAGTTTGATTGACCTTGCTTCAAGGTCAAGGTCACAGGAGGTCTTTAAAGTTGGATTGTATACCTATTTTGAAGTGACCTTGACCCTGAACTATGGAAGATAACTGTTCCAAACTTCATAAGATTGTAGTACACATGTTATACTTTCATCATGAGACACATTTGGTCACATATCGTCAAGGTCAAGGTCACTTTGACCCTTATGAAATGTGACCAAAATGGGGTAGTGAACCACTAAAAGTGACCATATCTCATGGTAGAAAGTGCCAATAAGCACCATTGTGCTTCCTATGTCTTGAATTAACAGCTTTGTGTTGCATTACCTTGGATGACCTTGACCTTGGGTCAAGGTCACATGTATTTTGGTAGGAAAAATGTGTAAAGCAGTTCTTAGTATATGATGTCATTGCTAGGTTTAGTTGTTTGACCTTGACCTTGAAGGTCACCTGAAGGTCAAGGTCTTGTAAAGGTCAAGGTCAAGCATGTGAGCCCTTCTTGTTAACAATATTACCTTTAGTGCTTTGCACAGCTCTCTCTTCCATATTGTCCAATTCCGTATTGTCCAAATGTGGGTTTACTGACCGACCAGAATGTTTTGGATATCAGTGCTACTTTTAAATCTGCATTACCATCACGGAAACACAGGCAAAATTTAAACCACCTTGACATCCAAGCCACTGAGCAATTGGTACATACTGTAGTGATATCTAGACTCAATTGTTGCAACTTTGTGCAACTACACATCCAGAACAGGGTGACATGCAAACACATACCACCTACTCAACGAGATTTGCAGTGGCTTTTCATTCAAGAAAGAAAATGTTATATTATTGTTCATAGTGCTGTAACGCCGTTGCTCCCTCTAACTGAACAGATCTTTTTATTAGATATGAATCCGCAAGAGATTCTGAGTCAAGAACGAGACAAAAACCAGGGAAAGAGATCTGTTATTTTCTCTTTGTGGTACCAAATTTCGGAACTCTCCACTTCAAAACATAATTTAAGAAGTGCCCCCATTCTGATATCCCATACTTTTCTTGTAGACCTAATTTTAAAGAGCTAAAATGAATATAGATTTTCCCTGGAATTGTTACACTGTAATTTGTAAAGGACCTCGAACTCACAGGCTATGCTGGGGTTGATGAGCGCTTTATTACAGCCAAGCTAGCACACACACACTATCCCGGCTCCCGGCCTCTCTCTTATCGAGCCTAGGCGCGGACCTCAGCATAAACCACCTTTGCAGAACACAGAACGGCGAGGCAGGGCTGACTGGTCACCGCATTTACAGACACTTGTGTTCAGGATAGTCGTGTGTTCCCTCTTGCACAATCGACACATGGCGTTGTTTCAGAAATCATCTATTTAATGAGCAAACGGTTGGGCAACTTACATGGCAAGACATGTTCCCACGCGCCGAGTTCAAGACTGACATGGATGTACAAATCAAGGGAAGTAAGCGGTAATCACAATGATATATTCAATACACAGTTGTCTCTCTTAGACCATAGGGAAGGCATTCCTAAACAACTTGTCCTTCTTAATGGAATTAATTATATATGCAACGTGATATAATCATGATAGTCTACAGGACAAAGCTACTGGGGTGTAATTCATGAACGTGGACTTTCAAGAGCACTAGTCTTGGACTTTAGAGTCTAGGACTACCGCGTAGTCTGGGACTAAGCGAGTCTACGATGCACGAACCCAGACTGGGTGTTGACTTGAAAGTCTGGGACTGATTGACCTAGTCAATGGGTTATTTTTAGAATGAGGTGGAATTCGCGGGGATTCCGCCCAGTGCGCAAGCGCAAGGCATACCGCTTCAAACTTCCTGTCAAAAATGTCTGCCACGATTGGTAGCAAAACCTTGAAGAAAAGCCCCGATTTCACGAAGTGGGAATCGGTAGCTATCATAAAAGCGGTGTCAGCAAGATACGGATACATTAACAGCAGCATACACACAGCCCAACCAAACAAAAGAAGACGGACAGCATGGGAGGAGGTGACAAATGAAGTGAATGCGTGTGGTGGCTTTGGGCGGACTACTACATGCAAAACATACATGGCAGCTCACGCATTGTGGATGATCAGAAATCGTCCCAAGCTCAAATTGCGGATTTGGTGTTTAACAACAGCCTCAGCTCTTCTCATAATGGCCCGACCTACAATGTACACTACACTGATGGAAATCATAAAGTTCAATACAAATTAAGTGGGGTAAATCTAACAGGTTTGATTGGGATTTGTCTGAGTTAGGTGTCCGGCTTTTTTAAATAGTTATTTTTGTGATTTATTTTTCTTTTTTCTTTCTTCTTTAGCCTGAATCAGTATGTGGTTTCCAGCTTTTTAAAAGTTATGTTACATGTATCACACTTACATTACTGTTTATAAAGTTTATGTTCTGTGCACATGGACATTTTGAATGCACAGTATTGAGAGATACTATGTTATGTTTTAATTTATTCTAAACAGTAATAACTTGTTTGTTCAATTGCACGAGTATGTCTGACCCTGCGTTATTATGCTACTGGATCATACATGGCTGTCATTGGTGAACTCATCAGGGTAGACCAAACAACCGCGACTAGGACAGTCAAGCATGTAACAAATGCCATGTACAATCATGTGAGGGAGTGGATCCATCTGCCGGATCAGCAAGAGGCAAACCAGCAGAAGATTAAGTTTTACAATATGGCAGGATTTCCAAGTGAGAACCATTGAAATTCAGTAAGGAAGAGATGGAACAAAAATCTGTCTTTATGAGGAAAAATATACACACACTCCAGCCTCAGCTCGCACTTTTCCCACCAAACTCGTGAAGCCCTGGCGTACATCGTCACACATTTTCTCAGTTACCAAAAATAAAGCAATTTAATCTGAGCAGTGTTTTCAAAACACAGATGCAATTTTAATGTATCGTTTTCATAGCATCAGACAACACTAGCATTGTACACAATGTCATCAGCAGGCAGGTTCGAGGACAACAATGTATTTATAATCTTTCCTGGTGTCGCTGAGGTCCGCGCATCAGCTATAAATAGAAGAGCGCGAAGCTTGGATGCTTGGCGCGTAGATGCATTGACCTGCATTTCCATTTGTAAAATGTAAGCGCTTTCACGACCTATTGATGCAATTAACATACAGCTTTGATAATTTAATGCTGTTCATGGCTTACATTTTCTTTGGATGGGTTTCTAGTGTCCCAATATACAGCGTTTTCTGTGCGAACCATAGACAGGTCGGCCATTTAATTTCGCGGCAGTCTCGGACTTTGGTGTGTAGTCCAACAAATCCTTGGACCAGCGTAGTCAGCAGTTTATTCCGAGACTGAACCAAAGTCCACGTTCATGCATTGTAGACTACGACAGTCCATGTTCATGAATTGTAGACTACGACAGTAGCCTGAGACCAGCGGCAGTAGTCTAAGACTACTTTAAGACTACGCTGGTAGGCCACGTTCATGAATA
>JAWQFJ010011337.1:0-14044 GCA_034096865.1 Theodoxus fluviatilis
GGCTGGAAATGATGTTGCTCTCATCAGTTTGGACGAAGTGCTAAAACTGATTGGACGTGTTTTATGTCTGCCAGTCTGACAGTGGGTTACACACACACGCACGCACGCAAACACGCACGCACACACACACACACACACACGCACACACACACACACACACACACACACACACACACACACACACACACAAACACATACACACACACGGAAGGAAAGGCAACAGTGGTGGAGGTATTGGGGGTGGAGTGGAGAAGGACGCGGGGTTGTCAAGTCTTCGTCGGATTTCATCTGGTTTTCGATTACAGTGAGTTTGAAAGAGCGCATTGACATCTCTTCCGCCCATGCGGCAGATCTCGACACCCAACACCATCCATGCGTTTGAAAGACTCCCGTCATGCAACTGTTTGCCGTGGTCGTAAATGCAGCACTTTTTTAAACCCTTTGTCCACACTCGTCAATGCAGCATGACTCGCTGCGGCAAAAGTGGAAGGAGACTATATGGCGCCCTGTCGCATTCCCGCCGGACAAAAACAGAAATCGGGCAGGGAGTTTCGCCAGCAAACGCGAGTGTTGAAATTTGGTAAAAAGCTTTTGGCAATAAAGAAATTAAGTTGGCACACCCAGGTTTTCAATACTTTTTTCCACGGGGACTTTTCCTTTGACTGAATAGAAGGATTTTCTGTAGTCAAATGTGACATTTCCCCCGGACCCTCCACATACTCCAATTCAAGGTTCGGTGAATAAAGGATTAAAAAGCGGTGGATGGTCGAGTGTTGGGCTCAAAAACCGATCTGATCCCCGAGAATTTGTCTTTGAGGAGAGATAGATAGATAGATAGATAGATAGATAGATAGATAGATAGATAGATAGATAGATAGATAGATAGATAGATAGATAGATAGATAGATAGATAGATAGATAGATAGATAGATAGATAGATAGATAGATAGATAGATAAGATAAGATAAGATTAGATTAGATTAGATTAGATTAGATTAGATTAGATTAGATTAGATTAGATTAGATTAGATTAGATTAGATTAGATTAGATTAGATTAGATTAGATTAGAGAGAGAGAGAGAGATTGAGATTGATTGATCTTTATTTCGGCCGACGACCCATCAAAATAAAAGCTTACTGATTAAACAAGTCACAAAGTGTATATGTACATGTGTATGTATTGAACATGTAATTTCGATTTTCTGGCTAAAATACAAGTGACAGTTTCAGCCTTTTGCACACATTTCCATTAAATCAAGTAATATTTACATTCTACATCAACAAAATCTCTAACTACAGTGTACAAGTTCAAGAGAGAGAGAAGGGGGAGGAGAGAGAAAGAGAAGACGAAATTTTAACCTTTCAGTTTCCATGGCTGGATTTGGCTAACACTGACAGTCAGGTGCTGGTGTGAAGAAGTGACTGAGGAAGTTTATCTGAAATGCTCCAGTGGGATTATTATCTCGCGAAGTAGTTAATAGTTTCACAAACTTGATATGTTGTCACCCGGTCATCTGAAATGCTCCAGTGTGATCGCCAAGTAGTTAATAGTGTTCACAAACTTGATATGTTATCACCCGGTCAACCACTCGGTTCAATCACAATCACTCAGAGAGTAGACTTGATTTACAAATCAATTGGGTGATCCGTCACTTCTAACCAAATCAATTGCAAACTAAAATCAGGGATGCCACCTTTTTATGACAACTTTTTTATGCCAACTTGAAAATACATTTCTTTGTTTGTTTTATGACATAGGATTTACTGCTAGCACTACACGTGCTTTTTGGAACAACACAAACGGTTGAAGATTAAAGTTATTTCGTAACATATGGCTATGCTATGCAGTGAGAGGCACGCACACACGCAGATTTGGCTAACACTGACACGCAATTGATTTGACACACTAGGCAAGGTTTCTGCCTATTCTGTAGATTTTTTGCCTAAATTGTACAGCAGTCGTGCCTAAATCGAAACTTTGCCTAATTTCACGACTTAGGCTGCCTAATTGATGAAATAGACAGCCTAAATCATGAAATTTTACAAATTAGGCAAAAGTCAACATTGATTTCACAGATTAGGCACAGCCATTGCCTATTTCGCGAACTATGCAAGAGACTGCCTAATTCAAGAACTTAGGCACTTTCAGGATCTAGGCACGACATATATAATTATCAAGGTTTGGTTTTCTATAGCGACTTTTCATCCACATCTCGGCTCAAAACGCTTAAAACTAAATCCCCTGACCAGTGGGCCGCTTGATCAATCCCTTACTGGCACCTGACAAACACAGTGACAGACAGAATAGACTCACATAGTCAGGTACCAGCATCAACTCCATTCCCCATGGGGTATTCCTACCCGATGCTGGTTCTCGACCTCATACGGAGGTGTTAATAGCACTACGCCATATCATCGCTGCCCTCACAGATACCTGGTTTTACTCCTGGACAAGGAGAGGCAGTGTAAGGTGAGCACCTTGCTCAAACATGCAGTTCTATGATCCACACAGCTTCGTACAGCGCACGCACTAGCAAGGGACTGCGGGATAAGCGCGCTGACCACTCTGCCACAGAGCTGCCCATTTTTGCTTACCAGCATCAACTGATAATCCATGATAATATACAGCAGCCGTTGTTGACATAATGTGCTGAATGAGCAGTGCTCCAAAACTTAAGAGTCGGACGATACAAATGATATTTTTATTTGTTGTAATCAGCTTACGCATTGCTTTTTAAGGATGCGAAGCCACAGTCACGAGTACACCATAGGGACTTGTTCAGGAGGAATAGCGCCCAATCCGAGGCTGATAAAACATCAGACTGCAAATGGCTTCAGGCGAGCTCTAGCTACGTCCGTGTGACATAGTGTGATCGTGTAGAGACACGTGTCCTTCTATTACATTCAACGAAGTGATCGGTAGAGCACACACTTCAAATAGTCCACAGCCCATGTAAGTTTGGTAAACAATCATATGGGTGCAATTAATGATGAGGCTGACCGGGAGATTGTTATGTTATCTGTCAGCCATCCGGTAACTGATTTTGAGTCAGAGGAAGAGAAGAGAAGTTTCCTTTCTTAACTGGCGTAAAATATTGTTTTCTATAGCTTTCTTAGAGGAAAAGGGGGGGGGGGGGGGTCGTCCAGCGTCTCCCCTCCCTCTGTCCACACGGTCAGGATCCACTTCTACCTTGTCAGGCTGGCCTCCGATGACCCGACCACACTTCTCGCGGCTCCAAGTTCTTGCTGTGGGGCATCGGCATTTTTCCCCTGGGGATTGAATCCTTGGGAGTTATGGGCAGGGGGCAGGCATCATGCACCTATCCCATCTCCTGTTGACTAAATCACGCAAAAGGCTTGTTCAGGAGGCAAAGCGCTCCACGCGCTTCACTCATGAACGGCAATGTTGGGGCGTGCTTCACTCAGCTCTGTGAAGCATAGAGAAGCGCGCATCCGAGGTGATTCACACGATTTTCAAAATGGCGTCATCGATCCCGCACTGGCCGTCGTTGCGTAAAATAACCCTCAGAAACATCATTCTGGGACTGGAACGGGCTTTATTTGCCCCAAGAGCTCTGAAAGCGCGAGTAATCGATAATGGCAGGTAAGGATGACGCAGTAGTGGACTTTATTCATGTATAATACATTTAAACGTCCATAAATGATGTCTGAGGCAAAGAAAACACTTGTCTTTAGCGTCTAGCAACACACCAAGCGGCGCAGAAGATTTACCTCCCTTTAAAAGGTGAAGCGCTTCACTAAAGGCGTTCAACAGAAGCAAAGAGCGCTTCGTACTCCTGAATAAACCTAAAGCCTGGGAGTACTACCAAGCGAAGGAGAGCGAGAGTGGAAAAGCTGAGCGCTCTACACGTATATTTTTCTCCGGTCTTGAGTATCGTTCTCCTAAATGAACCAATCAGATAACAGTGAGGTCTCCTGTGTAGACCAATGGCGTGCAGCGAGGTCTGCTACACTTGACTAAGAATGACCCTGAGGTCTCGAGTGCAAATCTCGCCTGGACAAATGGCGTTGATGGGATTTTGCGTTCAGTGGCCAATCAATGGTCTCCATCTAACCCTTACAAATTATCAAGGCAAGGCTGGCTTCTACACAAAATAAGAATCTTCCCTGGGGATTAAAATATTTCCACTCATAACAATACGTAAACAGCACTGTCATTGGTCTGTGACAGAACTGTTTTGAGCTAGAAGCCAATGAAAGTACCCGTTCACTATAAGTTTTGCTTGCTATCGGAGTATTGTCTGCGTGCAAACGTAAAAAGTTATTATCAGAAAAGTCCGTTTTCACCATCTACGCATGAAAGCAGACACAAGCCATCAACCACTGCACACCTGGTACCATTTTGAAGGGAATTCGTTGCACTTTAGGATGGTACGATAATCTGCAAATCGCCAGAAGTATCAGATAGACTCATACTGAGAGGACAGTTAAGATTTTATTGTTATTCACGCCCTTATAACTGGTGTGGCGGAAGCTCGGGGAGTTTGTTTGTTTGTTTGCTTGCTTGTTTGTTTGCTTGTTTGTTTGTTAACCTGTACAATTATTTCAACGCAGATATACCACCTGAGTGTAGGCGTAGATCGCCACAATGACATATCCCATGGGGTCTTTTCTCCTCCATCGGTTCGCATCGAACTCATCAATGACAGTTTTTAGTTTCATAAATGTCACAACAGGTGCGATGTTTGCGAGTCCCAGAAGGCAAAACAAGATTACTCGTAAAGTTTTGCGTTTTTCGCGTAATTCATAGGGAATTAAAGTCCTGCGGCGTAATCAACATTTTTTCTTTCTTTCTTTCTTAGCACTCATGAAAGAGCGTCAATGCGCCACAAATTATCTGTACAATCTATTAATAGTGTCCCTTGAATTGATCCGGACTGCATCGTGACACAAATTTTCGATAACATTGTCTACATGTGCATCCGGGGTGCTCTCTATTCTTGACAACGTTCCCGTGCCATTCGAGATGTCACCATGGTAATTCCAGTTAAGTGAAATACTGCTGTGATGTCTGTATCGCCAGTTACTTCGTCTAACAACAACTTCTACATCAACTCTCGCCTAGATGGAGCCACGTTGTTCTCTTGGACTTTCACCTTCTCAAGTGATGATTGGCGGTTGCCTAGAGGTCCTGCCGTTTCTCATCTCGCCTCGACTGGTTCGTTCGCGAGAAATTCTTCGCCAGCTAGGAGATTGAGCTACGCGCCCCAGATTCCACTCACCAGTGTGAAGAGATGAGAGAAGTCGTCGAGCAGCATAATTCATTCTTTGTGGAGTTGTCAAGAAAACATATTTCAAGCCTTACTAGATATCAATGAATCGGTTTCAAACAACGACCTCACCCATACCCAGCCCCACCCCCACCCCCATCTTTTCTATCTAGAGGGCCTTTTGACTCGTGGTGGTGTCTCGTACCCCAGCAACGTGGCCCATGATTAACTATGCCTCGGAGTGGGTGGGGGTTGGGATGGGGGGAGACAGGTGTGTGCGTGTGTGTGTGTGTGTGTGTGTGTGTGTGTGAGAGAGAGAGAGAGAGAGAGAGAGAGAGAGAGAGAGAGAGAGAGAGAGAGAACAAACGAAGAAACGATTTTATTCAGGGGCCATCCATCCATTTGAATCTAATGAGTACAAAAGATAAAACTTAAATGATGGTATATGTGCCATTACCTGCACACTGCATTATATGGTAGTTAAGTCACCAACTCTATCCTTCAGAATGTGTACAAGTTGGATACAATTATTAAGTGTTGGTAGCAAGTTTCTACTCTGAGTTTCAGGGCATAGCATATATACATTGACAAATCTATTGTTGTCTGCATATCTGTTCCTTTCATAAGATTGCTACAGTTTCTGCTCGAAGATGGATGTACATATTTCGCAATGTATTTTTCCATGGGTTTGTCGTAAGCACCACAATCCTACAGGAAATCCTGTCCTCTTCTTCCCTATCACAAAATGGACAGGGAAGATTTCTTCTTTCATTGTCTTAGTGGCCTTGATTAATTCCCAATGTATTCGAGTCAAATCGGAAACGGATTAAAGTGTCTCTGAACTTAAGTTCAGGTATCGTTCATATTTTTGAAGGATCCACGAAACTCTGTCACTGTTAGCCTACACTTTCTGTCATCCCATGACTGAAGATAGCAGTCGCACAATCTTTGTTTCAGCTGTTTTAGAAAAGTTGTTTCGTTACCTACGACTCCATTCAACGAAGCATATGTAAACCCAGTTTTGACCAGATGTCTTTCACCAAATAAAGCCAGCTGTTGTTTTCAGGAATACTGGCATCGAGTAGCAATGCATATGCCTGTGTAGGTAATCTTAGTTGGGACATTCTGGAAAGTGGGAACCAATATTTGATAGCTTTGATGGTACTATCAATTACGAGTGGATATCTACCAAGATCGCCAGATAGATATGAAATGGTTAGATGCCCTAGCATTCAGCAGGAGGAACCTTATACAAGTTATTCCATTAGCTCTTTCGACTGATACTTTGTTTGTAAGAACCATATTATTGCCCCTTATCACAGAGAAGACTGTACCTGGGCATCGAAGAGTTTGAGGAATACAAATGAGTATTGTGAGCGGCCATATTGCTCACATACACTTAACAGTTTTATGTTTACCTTTAAATTAATGAACGCTTCGACTCATGCACTTTTTAAGAGTTTGGTAGTAAATACGCATCCTAAGTAGTTGTGCCTATTTACCACATCGTCTCGTTTGGTTGAGATGCCATCTATCGCCCTCTGCCCAATATCCACCTCTTCTGAAAACCATCACTTTTGTTTGTCAGAGTTCACTTGAAGACCAGTGGTCTCTCACACTCCTGCAAGGGAGTTTATTTGAGCTTGTAGCCTATTTGGTGTGGTAGACAACAGAGCAATGTCATATGTTCTGCCGGCGATAACCTCACTCATACGTAAGGAATACGGAAGAGAGAGAGAGAGAGAGAGAGAGAGAGAGAGAGAGAGAGAGAGAGAGAGAGAGAAAGAGAGAGAGAGAGAAAGAGAGAGAAAAAGAGAGAGAGAAAGAGAGAGAGAGAGAAAGAGAGAGAGAGAGAGAGAGAGAGAGAGAGATCCCGAGAAATTTGGTTTCACATTTACTAAGATATGTTGTCCACCATGGACCAAATATTGCCTGTCTTGGTAAGTGATTGTGGGTTTCTAGGGGTACAGGCATCCGTCAGTTTTCCTTTTTACCCTTCATTGTTGTATCAGAAAGTTCAAGGGTTGGTTAGTAGCTGTGAACGGTGGATGATTATCATTTTTTGTGTACCAGCGTTCTTATCCTCCCTGGCTGCAAGGTAGTGCTATCAGCTGGAGTTGTCCTCGTTCCATTTTCAGCGACTCTGAAGCTCACTATTGATATCACTACAGAAATGCCGTCTTGCTGCTGGCTGCTCCTTTCCTCAACCTTCCTGATCCTTCATGGCATACCAATGCTTGCCTCAGGTCAAAATGGCGTCTGCCTCCTGCAGCAGATTCAGGCAAAGTCCAGCTTCAACGTAAACAGGGTGAGTGTCGGTAGCTTGACTGGTGAAGTCCAGCTTCAACGGAAGCTGGGCGCGTGTCAGCACAGACCTACTATACTATATAGGATCTTTGGATTCAGTAGCTTGACTGATCGCCACCGCAGGCATACACTCCTCAAGGAAACAAAGACGCAACTGTAGGCCTACTGTACACGCCGAGTAGCATAGACGAAAATACTATTCGGAGAGAGACTTTTACGCTTTATTAGTTATACTTATAGGCCAGTCGCCTTTTACAACTAATAAAAAGATCACACTTTTAACGCTTTATTTTGGGACGCGTTTCTTAGGCAAAAAAATATCTGGAGAAACTCGAGGGCTAGCGAAGAAGAGTGGCCGAGGTAGCTCCGGAGGTACCTCGCTGCGTTGTAGCAGCCAAAAGTTACTCCCGGCCAAAAGTTACTCCGGAAGTCATCGCAGAGTTATCTGCTCGGGACGTGCTGAGAATTCCACTCTAAAAAGAGACGGCACCCGCCACTCCGCCTGACTGACTTTGCACGCCCGGTGATTTATGCTAAGATCCGGCCGCGTAAATATATCTGCGTTTTGTGACAAACGTCTTTCTCGGCGGTACTGTACTCCATGCACCTTAACGGTGCGCGTGATTCGGGTGTAATCTTAAGCTAAACGACGTTTATTGGCGCTGCTGAAATGGTCGAAGTCGGAAACATTCGGAACGTTGTTTAGCTTAAGATTACACCCGAATCACGCGCACCGTTAAGGTGCATGGAGTACAGTACCGCCGAGCAAGACGTTTTTCACAAAACGCAGATATATTAACGCGGCCGGATCTTAGCATAACTCCCCGGGCGTGCCAAGTCAGTCAACGGTCGCGTTTTATAAAACCAGACTACAAATAGACTACAGGGAGGTGACTCCCATATCATTTCCGGCAGCGGAGACGGCTTTGCACGGGGAAAAACTTTTTTGAACTCTATATTATGTGTTAAACTACACAAATGCACCAAAAACACAAAAACTCGTAAAGAAACTAATGCGTCGTTTGTCGGGATATATTCCATGCCAAGAACAGGTGCAGGAGCGGTAAATCGCATAAAGAAAAAGCCGAGCTGATAACTCTGCGATGACTTCCGGAGTAACTTTTGGCTGCTACATGCGTCTAGCTACAGAGGCCAGAATGAACCAAAATGGCGGAGACGGTGCCAGTTGGGTTGCAGCTGATAGACGGCAGTGCCTGTAATGTGCTTCTCATTGTCCAAGAATGGAAAAATGTACGTACACGGAAGTAGTTGCTGTGTGTGTAGGCTATTTCTGGACAAACACTCGATTTTTTGTTTATCGTTTGCATACACGAATCATCGTACATGTCCACTCTCTGAATATGTCCCTTGACTTGATTGAAGGGTATCGAGGCACAACGTTTTAAGACAAATTTGTCTACAATTGAACCCGGGTTGCTTTCTTTTCTTCGAACAATTTTCCGTGCCATTCAAGATTTTACCATGGTATGTTCTCTCAAGTAAGTAACTGCTGTGATGTCTATATCGTCATTTATTTCGTCTATTGCATGGCAACCTCTTCACCGACTCTGGCGCCAGGACGCAACCATGTTCTCTCGGATTTCCGCCTTGCCAATTTATGATTGGCCGTTTCTTAGACGTCTTTCGATGCTTAATTTGCCTCCCTCTCGGTTTGCCCTCGCGGAGGGTATCTAAGCATGGGCAACTCGCCCATGGACAGGTACTAGCAAGATTTATCACAGAGTATCAAGGCAAAGCGAAAGAGAGAGAGAGAGAGAGAGAGAGAGAGAGACAGACAGACAGACAGACAGACAGACAGACAGACACACAGACACACAGACACGCAGAGAGACAGATGCACAGAGAGACACAGAGAGACAGAGATTTTAGACTTTAATTGCAAAGGTCATCGGCCCGTCACAAGGGTACAGTCTTGGTGTAATGTTGACAGATTTGTATAAATAGTGTTGTGATCGTACATTTTGATATTCTCGTGTCACCTCCTTAGGGCATAATGGATGTACATAGCAACATTTCGTGTCCTTTCTCCGCTCCTGCCGTCAAGATGAAAACCAATGTTCCTACATTTAGCCATTTTAAAATATGGCATCCGATACTTCTGCCTTATATCAACATACATCAAGCAGTCTAACAAAAAGTGTCTTTACTTCTCAACGCTGTCTGTACATAATGGACAACCAAAACTTCTGTCCCTCTCACACCAACTGTTCACTTTCAGCCAATTTATACCTAGCCAAAATCGTATGAATGAATCTTTAGATTTCTTTATTTTTATCTCATTGACATGTTGTCTTCCAAACCATACTACGAACAAATCTGTGATCTCTAGACTTCATCATTTTGACCAACCAGTCGAAACCGACACCGTAGCAACAAGGATCAGCATCAGAACACTTTACACTCTGCGATGTAAAGTTAAATGTCCGGTTTTTCCTTCTTTAACCAATCTGAAAACATGATAACATTTTCAGTCGTCTTGAATTGTCACAGATTTCCCATATGATAGTTTTTTTTTAATTACCAAACTTGCGTGGGCTGTGGACTATTTGAAGTGTCTGCTCTACCGATCTCTGCACTGAACGTAATGGAGGGACACGTGTCTCTACACGATCACACTCTCAGTCACACGGACGTAGAGCTCGCCTGAAGCCATTTGCAGTCTGATGTTGTATCAGCCTCGGATTGGGCGCTATTCCTCATGAACAAGTCCCTATGGTGTACTCGTGACTGTGGCTTCGCATCCTTAAAAAACAATACGTGAGCTGATAACAACAAATAAAAACATCAGTTGTATCGTCCAACCCTTAATTTTTGGAGCACCGCTCATTCAGCACACATAACTTTTATAAGGTCTTTCCAAATTGGTTGATATCGTAGTCTGGGAATTACTGTGGGCAGCATTTATAGGGCAGTGACAACCGTCAAAGCCTAAACCTACACTGTCGATGTCGTCGACATCATCAACATCCAATTCAATATGAATGTTCTAGTTGCCAGTCAGAGCATTCAAATCGCCACATATTAAGATTGATGCCCCTGGGTACTCTTCATGCATTCTGAGCAGCTCCTTCTCTAACAGCAGAATGTTACATTTTATGTCTCTATCTATGGGTGGTATGTACTGTCACATAATAATGAGAGAGAGAGAGAGAGAGAGAGAAGAGAGAGAGAGAGAGAGAGAGAGAGAGAGAGAGAGAGAGAGAGAGAGAGAGAGAGAGAGAGAGAGAGAGAGAGAGAGAGAGAGAGAGAGAGAGAGAGAGAGAGAGAGAGAGAGAGAGAGAGAACTGAACAAGTTAAATGTTTAGATCAACGGCCTCTTACACTGAAAACAAAGCGAGCAAAAGCACAAAATAATGTACAAAAAGGTTTATCAAAACTGGCAGCCACTTTCGGCTCGGGGTCATGGAAAAGTTCCTTTTCTTTGTGCAGCCCGTGAAGGTTGCTGACTTCATGGGGGCGCCTTACTTCTTTTTGTCTTGTTTACGTCTGCATTCTTGCTTTGCTGTGGATCAGGAACAACTGGTCTTGCACGAACGATAACTGTACAACGAGTTCCAGACACCACTGGTACTCATCATTCAAAGGTCACTTTGGTCTAGAAGAATATTTGTTTAGCCTAACTATAAAAAAGTTTCACGATGCGTTTGTTCGATTTCCCTTTGGAATTAATAATCTGCATACAAACCAGCAGTTTGCAAATCGAAACTTCTTAAATGTTAACTACACAGTTTGTACAGCCTCTGAGAATGAAGATCACTCTATCTAACATTGCCCTGTCTATAGCGAGTTTCGGAAGAAATATCTTGAGCTGCCTCTAAAGAGAAATACACAGAATAGTTCTATACATTCATTACAGTGAGACGACCCCAGAAAAATAAAAGACGTAGCTATGTATATCCACTACGCATTAACTCTCCGATACAAGCTCTCCAACATAACCTCGTTACCTTAAGTAAACCTGATTGTCCATGGAACGGAGACAGTCGATTTGATACTTTGCTTTTCTTGTCACGTGTACCAGGCGACTGGTTTCATAAGAGTTCGTTCAAGTTTTCTCCCCTGTGTCTGTCTGTCTGTGTGTCTGTCTGTCTGTCTGTCTGTCTGTCTGTCTGTCTGTCTGTCTGTCTGTCTGTCTGTCTGTCTGTCTGTCTGTCTGTCTGTCTGTCTCTCTGTTTGTCTGTGTGTCTGTCTTTGAGTCTGTCTGTCTGTCTTTGAGTCTGTCTGTGTGTCTGTCTATCTGTATTTGAGTCTGTCTGTCTTTGAGTGTGTGTCTGTCTTTGTATCTGTCTGTCTGTGAGTCTGTCTGTCTGTCTTTGTGTGTGTGTCTGTCTTTGTATCTGTCTGTGTGTCTGTCTGTGTGTCTGTCTGTCTGTCTGTCTGTCTGTCTGTCTGTCTGTCTGTCTGTCTGTCTGTCTGTTTCTGTCTGTGTCTGTCTGGTCTGTGCTGTCTGTGTTCTGTCTGTCTGTTGTGTCTGTCTGGTCTGTCTTTCTGTCTTTCGGTGTCTGTCTGTCTGTCCTGTCCTGTCTGTCTGTTTGGTCGTCTGTCTGTCTGTCTGTCTGTCCTGCTGTCCGTCTGTCTGTCTGTCTGTCCCTGTCTGTCTGGTCTGTCTGTCTGCTGTGTGTCTGTTGTCTGTCCTTCTGTCTGTATGTCTGTCCTGCTGTCTGCCTGCCTCTGCTGTCTGTCTGTCTTGTGTCTGTTGTCTTCTGTCTGTCTGTCTGTCCTGTCTGTCTGTCTGTCTGTCTGTCTGTCTGTCTGTCTGTCTGTCTGTCACCTGTCTTCTATGTGTCTGTCTGTCTGTCTCTGTCTGTCTGTCTGTGTCTGATTGTCGTCTGTCTATGGTCTGTCGTCTTCTGTCTGTTGTTGTCGTGTCTGTCTTGTCTTCTTGTCTGTCTTGTGTCTGTCTGTGTCTGTCTGTCTTCTTGATGTCCTTGTCTGTCTTGTCTGTCTGTTCTGTCTTCTGTCCTGTTGTCTGTTTCTGTGTCTGTCATTGTCTTGTCTGTCGTCTCTCTGTCTTCCTGTTCTGTCTGTCTGTGTCTGATCTGTCTGTCTGTCTGTCTGTCTGTCTGTGTCTCTGTCTGTCTGTCTGTCTGCTGTCTTGTGTCTGTCTGTCTGTTCTGTCTGTCTGTCTGTGTTTCTGTTCCCGTCTGTCGATGGTCTGTCTGTCTGTGTTCCTGTTGTCCGGTCCGTCTGTCCTCCTGAGTCTTGTCTGTCCTGTCTTGCGTGTCCCTGTTTTGCACTCTCGTCTGATCTGTCTGTCATTTGTGTCCCAGCCTGCTGCAAATGACCGTGTTGCATCGTGTGTGTGTCGGTCTGTTCTGTCTTCGAGTCTGGTCTGCCCCATGTGCTGCCTCTCGGCCTTCTGTCTCTCTGCCCTGCCTGTGCTGTCTGTCTGCCCCGCCCGCCTGTCCTGCTCCTCCCCATGTCTAGATGAAATGAGAGAGGGAGAAATGAAGAAGAAAGAGCACAAGCTCGGACGAAGGGATCCTGTTTGTCTGTCGGATCTAATTGGCTCGTAATGCTGTGATGCTGTTACTGTCAGCTTTCCTGTCTGTCTGCTACTAGCCTAGCGTGTTTCAAGCCTAGCCTAGTCTGTCCTGTCTGTCCTAAACCAATGTCTGTCTGTCTAGTCTGTCTGTCTTGCTTGAGATCTAGTCTGTCTAGTCATGTCTGGTCTAGTCTGTCTGGCGGTCCGTTCTGTCTCTGAGTCCTGTTCTGTGTGTCCTATGTCCTTGTCTGTCTGTTCTGTGTGTGTCTCGTCTCGTCCTGTCGTCTGTCCTGTCCGTCTGTCTGTTCTGGCTGTCTGTCATGTCGTGTCTGTCCTGTCTGTCTGTCCTAGTCTAGTCCTGGGTCCTGTCTCGCGCGTGTCCTGCCTGCTCTCTGCTGCCTGCAGTCTTGTGGGCCTGCCTGCCCTGTCTGGCCTGTCTGTCCTGTCCTTGTGCTCTGCCTGCCTGTCTGTCGGCCTGTCCTGCTCTGCCTGCGGTACGCGTCTGCCTGTGCCTGGTCTGATCCGTGCTGATCTGTGTGTCTGTCTGTCGTGTCTGTCCTGTCTGTCTGATGTTCGCTGTCTGTTCTGTCCTGTGCCCTGCCTGTCCTGCTCTGCCTGTGCTCTGTCTGTGCTCTGTCTGTCTGTCTGTCGTGTCTGTCTGTCTTCTGTCTGTCTGTCTGTCTGTACGTCTGTCTGTCTGTCTGTCTGTCCTGTCTGTCTGTCCTGCCTGTCTGTCCTGTCAGTCTGTCTGTCTGTCTGTCTGTCTGTCCGTCCTGTTCCCTGCCTGCCTAGCCTGTCCCGGTCTGGTCTGTCCTGTAATTTCTGTCCTAGTCTTTGTGTCTGTCTATCTTTGTGTCTGTCTGTCTGTCTGGCTGTCCTGTCCAATGTCTCGGTCGATGTGACGTGTCTGTCTGGTCTGTCATCTGATTTCTTGCGTGTCTGTGTCTGTCTCTGATGTGTCTGTCTGTCTGTTCGTCCGTGTCTCCGTCTGTCTCTCTGT
>JAWQFJ010011338.1:5000-12887 GCA_034096865.1 Theodoxus fluviatilis
CACAACAACAACACAAACACACACATACACACACGCACACAAACACGCACACGTACATGCGCGCGCGCGCACGTATCGAGATTTTTTCACTCCTTCCTCCCCTTCTCTCTCCACCTTTCCTTTCTCCATCTTTCCCCCACCCCACCTGTCTGTCTCTCTCTGTCTCTCTGTCTCTCTCTCTCTCTCTCTCTCTCTCTCTCTCTCTCTCTCTCTCTCTCTCTCTCTCTCTCTCTCTCTGCCTTCATTGACACACATTTATAACTTGTGTATAAGAAACAATATCTTCCCGTCTCGTCTTCAGCAGGCCAAGGTCATTCCATTGCCTAAATCTAAGACTGCTTCAGTACCCGAATATTACCGTCCCATCTCAATTTTGCCTCTTATCTCCAAACCACTAGAAAGACACGTTCACAAACATCTTTTCTCGTATCTTGACACATTTGACTTATTATATCAATTGCAATCCGGCTTTCGCTCCCATCACTCCTGCCAAACTGCTTTATCCTTCCTGGTGAATGACTGGCTATCAGCCATAAACAACCGCGAACTGTCTGGTACCATTTTTTTGGACATGAAAAAGGCATTTGACCTAGTTGACTACGAAATTCTCCTTGATAAACTCTCGATGTACTTGAAAAATCCAACATCAGTCTCCTTCTTCCGATCATACTTGACGCATAGAAGCCAATGTGTTTATGTCAACGGGTCGTATTCCTCGAGACGATTCGTAAAGTCAGGGGTTCCACAAGGCTCAATTTTAGGTCCATTGCTCTTCAGCTTGTATATCAATGATCTACCATTGAGTATATCAAATGAAAGTATCAAATGCACTATGTTTGCAGATGACACCATTATCAGCGTAAGCGACAGAAGCATAAATTTCATCCAATATGCACCCTGAACGTTACCCTTGATGATTTACAAAAATGGTGTTCATCAAATAGAATGGTCATAAACCCCTCAAAAACCAAGTGCATGATCCTAACTACAAGACAAAAACGTCTACGACAATCCCTAACCATCAACCTTATGCTAGAAAATGAAATCATTGAGCAAGTTTCTGAACACAGAGTGCTAGGCATAATTGTTGATGAACAACTAACTTGGGAACAACATGTCAATTTCTTATGCAAAACTATTGCTAAGAACATTTTCCTGCTCTCTAAACTGAGGCATTTTGTCACCACCGATGCATGCATAATGTTTTTTCACGCACACATAAATTCCCATATTAATTTTGCATCTGTTGTATGGGATGGCTCTATGGCAGTGCACTTGAACAAGATTAAATCACTGTACAGACGAGCTGCCAAGCTTATCATTTCCGACTCAACATTGTCTACGGATGAAAAGATAAAAAATCTTGGCTTACTTCCCTTCCAAAAACACCTCGTCCTCAATAAATGCATCCTTATGCACAAAATTGCTCATTCACGAGCACCGAAGTATCTTACTGATCTCTTCATTCGTCCCCAAACAAGCCATTCACTATCTCGCAACACTTTCATTCTACCACAACCTAGAATAGACATTTTCAAAGGCAGTATTACATATTCAGGTGTTATGATATGGAATACACTCCCATTGCACCTAAGGAACAATACTTCCATGACGTCTTTTAAAGCATCCATACGTGATTATCTATGCAGATGATATCACTGCTGTCGCCTGTACATATGACACGTATTGCTTGATCTTCAAGACTCACTGAGCTGACAGTTGTCAAAGGCATCTACTAAAATATTTGTCATTGTTGATCATATTCTTCATATACCTTACCAACTGTTGTACATGGATTAGCTACTGTGTATTTTGTGTCTTAATTATCAGTGTTTTCATTTCTTTGTGAGCAAGGACAATGTGTAAGAAAGGCAGAAATGCCTAAAATTTCATCCTTGATAAATAAAGAATCAATTAATCAATCAATCAATCAATCAATCAATCTCTCCCCCCCCCCCCCAAAAAAAAAAATTTTTTTATTAAAAAAAATCACCGAATCGACTGCAAACTCGTCGGATTTATCTTCGAGATGTCCCTCCATCCTTCTCGCTAGTGGTTTCAATTCGCTCGAACGTTCTAGTTCTTTTTGTGCTCAACTCCACCACCGCCACCATTCCCCCACCCCCATTGCCGTATCATTAACTCTTGGTACTGTTTATCACGCCCCCATCTGGCAAACAAGAAGAAATCTCCAAGGATTATTTTCAAAGTCATCATCATCATCATCATCATCATCATCATCATCATCATCATCATCATCATCATCATCATCATCATCATCTGGCCCTCGACTTCTGTAGTCGTCGGGGGGACATGAGAGCCGAAGAAGCAGCCTTCCTCCTCCACGCAGCTCTGTCAGCGGCAGTCGACAGCAGTTCTGGCATCGTCATGTCTGTCCATTCCTTGATGTTGTCAGACCAGTTCTTGCGTTGCCGACCGCGTTTCTTCCACCTTCAACTGCGCCCTGCGTGATGGTTTTGGAGAGACTGTCATGTCTGGTGGCGTGTCCAAACCATGACAGCTTGCGCCGTTTGACCGTTGCCAGTAGGGCTTCCTGAGGGCCAACAAGACTTTCGATCTTCTTACGGACATATTAGTTGGTCTTGTGTTCTCTATATGAGATGCGGAGGAGTTTACTCAGGCATTTGGTCTTGAAAGCCTGGATCTTCTTTTCACTCTCGGCTAGCAGTGTCCATGACTCGCATCCATAGAGAAGGATGGAGAGGACCAATGGCTTGAAGAGCTTGTATTTTGTGAGGAAGGAGATGTTGCCCTTCCAAATCTTGTCTATATTGGTCATTGAGGTGACTATAGTTGGAGCTCAAAATTGTGTAGACCATTACAGTATTCAGTCCATCTTTTTAGAACTTCATCGCCGTCCATTAGCAACTTTCGATCGTTCTTGTCTTCAACGACTGCTGCTCTCGGCTGTGTGCTTCTTGTTCGGGTCTTTAGTCCCTGCTGCCATGCCTTTGTCAATTTCCTGGTATTGCTTCTCAATCCAGGGCCGGATCTAGGGGGGGTGCTGGGGGTGCTCGAGCACCCCCCCCCCCAAAAAAAAAAAAAAAAAAACCTCCGTGGCAGCCGGGAGTTGGGGGAAGGAGGGAGGGGGGGGGGGGGGTGGTTGCTCAAATATGTTGATCTACTTCCCACCTCATCGGATATCGGCACACTTTGCTTGGTAGCAGAGACAGTATAGTTAGTAAAAAGCTTGGGAAGGAGGGGGGGGGGGGGGGGCTAAAAGATGCTGGGCCCAGATGCTGTACTACTCTCCACTTGGTATAAGCACACTCTACTTGGCAGCCAAGGTAGCTGGGGAGGGAGGGGGGGGGGGTGCTGCTATAATTAAGATGCCTTCCTTTTGCTATAAATTTCTTGCCTTTGAATGACCTCTCAAAACACTGCCAAAATGCACCAGATTGCACAGATTTGCACCATTTTTATCAAAATTTTCCGGGGGGGCATGCCCCCGGACCCCCCTAGAGGGGCGTGCCTGCTTCGCAGGCACGCACTCGTGGCTTCGCCACTTCGATGAGAAGACCCTAAAACAATTTTGAGCACCCCCCCCTCAAAAAACTTTGATCCGGCCCTGCAATCCAGTCCTCTTTTGCCACTTTCATCTTCCTCCTCGCCTCGCGGTGTACGTGTTGGTATTCCCACCTTGCCAGATCGATGGCTGGTATGCTTCTCGCCCCTCCGTTCCCAGCAAAGTTTCGCTGTGCAAACCTACCTAAGGGCCTAGTCAAACATAATTATTGATCAGCCAGAAATTCATTAACACTCGTAGGAATACTCCATATTAATCCCTTTGTCGTGTGCAGCATTATTCAGAAACAATAACGCGCCGAACCATTCAACACTGTTGTTGCTTAGCGATGGGATTTAATTGTGACGTCAATAGTTGCACGTGTTAATTGTATTATGTTGTATTATGTGTTGTATTATTTATTTAAACTAAGTCCCCAGAGAGAAACAGCCTGTCACGGACGAGTGGAAATCTCAGACTGAGACTAATTTAGAAGTGTGACACATAGGCCCTATTGGCTGGGACGTCATGCAATGCGCGGACTGAATCATTGTGTTTTATGGGAATAAACAGAGGTCTACGCGACTAAAAGAATCCTGCTGGCGCGTACATTGTACCAGAAGGAAGCAATCGATAGCCTACTCGCGTTGACTCGAGTTGTCAGAAAAATGTCATTGTCGCGCAGACGATGTCTTGCAGCGCACAGTTAGAGCTGCAGAGTGAAACAAAAAAAGCTATTCCCATTGAGACGTATGAACAGACGATCACGTCCATGTAGATAAGCACAGCCAACACAATAAAATACCCTCAGGTAGCACGTACAGAGAGAGTAGTCGGTGACGCGCCACCTAAAAATCGATAAGCATTCCTCCAGCAGCCGTTGAACTGAAAGGAGAGAGTTTAGTGCTATTTGCGCGCACGCCTGAGAGCCAGAGTGGGACCTCTCCAACAGCGGACAGGCTACGCGGCCTAAGGTTTGTGTGACGTGTTTCGGACCAAACACTTTCATTTGCACGTGCAGGTGCTCCGGAGGACCAGCTTATCTAAAGACGGGTGGTGGTGCGTAACGGTATGGACCGGGATGCTGAGACACCTTTGGACGCCTATACGTTTTTTTAGAAGAAAAGTAGGTAGCGGAGAGGCCCACCAGCAACAACCGCCCCAGCAATCACTTGCCTGTGACCTCAAATCGCTTATTAGGGCTATATGGTGGGGGAACGATGTCGAACACAACGCGCTGGCACCGATGAGGGGTGAGTCTGCAACACAAGGTTCCTGTGTGTCTCTAAAAGGTCATGAGCTCACATCATGCAGATCACTAGCGGCGCGACTAAGCAGCGTGACAAGCAACGCTGTTTTATGTTCTCAGGGAAGGGAGGGGGTCTTGTGGGGGGGCTTGCTAGAAAGGAAGCAAGAGTGCGGGGAGGTGGCGTGCCGGTAGGAGAATCCTCCATTAGAGGATAGTCGAGAGGAATAGTGTGTTGGGGCGGAGAGTGGGGTTGTGAACGCAAACGAGGGCGAAAAAACGCGTGGGTCGAAGCGCCAGGGCGCTTATGCCATAGGGACACAACAAAACCTGGAGGAAGGCTAGGAGGTGGAATAAAAAAAATCTCTGATACGTGCCAGGCGACCTTTGCAGGTGGCACAGCCACACAAACCTGTTGAATAGAACTGGCCCGAGACGACATTACAGCAGCTTCAAAATGATTCTGTGGCAATGTGAATTTCATCAGCTTCGTCGCGCGTATTGTGCCATGGGACCCGTCTCCATTTTTACCTTTTTTTTTTTTTTTTTGTTCATTTGTTTTTGAATTATCACGGTTTTGCGGATTTATGGCAACGCAATCGCTGGCAGGACGCGGTAGGTGACGCTGTGTGTGTATATTGATCATGCTATTCATGATTCGAACGCCACTTTTGCCCGGACCGGAGATAATAATGAGTGGGTGATGTGATGCCTATGCAGTGGGTGGTTATGGTGTAATCGCTGCAAGGGGATAGGTCTATCGGTGCGCACGAGCCCCCACGTCGGGGATATCCGCCCAACGTGCTTGCTGTAGTGGCTGTGCTCGTATGGATTTCAATTAGATCCAAAGCCCTTCGAATTTTTTTCGCCTTGCTGTCGTTATAGATGCGTGAGCACCGCTCTTGTGGAATTGAGGGGCACCTTTACGCCAGATGTGGAAACACAAAATTTCAGGTACTGAATAGTGGTACGTACGGTATTAGCATTAAATGCAGGACGTGAGTGAAGTTCATCCCGTTCGAGGTGAGCAAAATGCACTTATTCTCGTGCGCAGCCGGGAGAACAACAAGGCTTGATTTAAATTTGCACAGTAACGTAGTTCACTCGGGGTTTAATTTGGTGCGTTGCCGAAATTTTTCATGGTAGTCATCGGTCATGGCATGTTACATGAATTT
Source organism: Theodoxus fluviatilis (assembly GCA_034096865.1). Lineage (NCBI taxonomy): Eukaryota > Metazoa > Mollusca > Gastropoda > Cycloneritida > Neritidae > Theodoxus > Theodoxus fluviatilis. The sequence continues at coordinate 10,948 of JAWQFJ010011338.1, forward strand.
GTAATGCGCTCCGCGAACATTGTGATTCCTTGTCTGAATGAGTGACTAGTTTTATTATTGTATGATATTGATGCTGGATGATATTTTATTTGTCTGTAATGCTCCTTGCTCCGTTCACATGTTCACACTCTCTCGACTTCGATGAACGTAAGTTTCCACCATCTATGATGATCTATCTTTCTCCACTTACTCTCATCATTGAATGTGCATGCATGTCTGTGTGCATACTTGCATGCTGATTGGTTGATTGATGGATGGATTGATTGATTGATTTGATTGATTGAATTGAATTGATTGATTGATTCAATCGATTGCTTGAAACTTTAACAAGGATTAACACCTGAGACAGTTGTGTATCATCCTATGGTCCTCCAATTAAAACCTCTCTCTCTCTCTCTCTCTCTCTCTCTCTCTCTCTCTCTCTCTCTCTCTCTCTCTCTCTCTCTCTTCCACTCTCTCTCACTCTCTCTCTCTCTCTCTCTCTCTCTCTCTCTCTCTCTCTCTCTCTCTCTCTCTCACACACACACACACACACACCCACACACAGCACACACACACTCTCTCTCACTCACACACTCTCCCTCACGTCACTCTCTCTCTTCTCTCCTCTCTCCTCTTCTCTCTCTTCCTCTCCTCTCTTCTTCTCTCTCTCTCCTCTCTGTCTCTCGTCTCTCTCACAACTCCACACATCACTCTCTCTCTCTCTCTCTCTCACACACATTCACACACACACACACACACACACACACACACACACACACACACACACACACACACACACAGTCTCTCTCACATGTGTGTGTGTGTGCGCCCACACGTGCACGTGCATGCACTCATGTGCATATGTAGGACTGTGTGTTTGGAGATGTGCATGTGTGCATACCTATGCTTGGCATGTAAGTATACATACATGTACAAATGTGTCCGTCTTTGGTGAAATGTGAAGAGACTGGCCTTTGCATGTAGCTGTGCGAACATGTGTGTAATGACTCTAGCAGTCTTTTATAAGGCTCTCTAGGTGTATAATCTTTTATAAGGCTCTCTAGGTGTATAATCTTTTATAAGGCTCTCTAGGTGTATAATCTTTTATAAGGCTCTCTAGGTGTATAATCTTTTATAAGGCTCTCTAGGTGTATAATCTTTTATAAGGCTCTCTAGGTGTATAATCTTTTATAAGGCTCTCTAGGTGTATAATCTTTTATAAGGCTCTCTAGGTGTATAATCTTTTATAAGGCTCTCTAGGTGTATAATCTTTTATAAGGCTCTCTAGGTGTATAATCTTTTATAAGGCGCTCTAGGTGTATTATCTTTTATAAGGCTCTCTAGGTGTATAACCTTTTGTAAGGCTCTCTAGGTGTATAACCTTTTATAAGGCTCTCTAGGTGTATAACCTTTTATAAGGCTCTCTAGGTGTATACTTTTTTATAAGGCTCTCTAGGTGTATAATCTTTTATAAGGCTCTCTATAGGTGTATAATCTTTTATAAGGCTCTCTAGGTGTATAATCTTTTATAAGGCTCTCTAGGTGTATAATCTTTTATAAGGCTCTCTAGGTGTATAATCTTTTATAAGGCTCTCTAGGTGTATAATCAGTGGTACTTGATGGTACCTCTATGGAATAATAGCAGTGTATGGTGTGTCACTGTTAACAAATGATGGGCTGGTGGAAACATGTTCTCATCTTAGCCTATAATTTCTTGTAGTTTCCCTTGCACTGCCGATGGCTGAAATTTGTCTGTTCGGCTTTGGCAGCTACAACAAAAGTTGTGGCTAAGATAAAATGGCAAAAACAAAAAAAGAGAAAAAAGATAGGATCTGTAGGATAGCCTACACTTTTTTTTCTCATAAATAAATTTTTTAAGGAGAGGCCAGACTGAACACACGCCAAACTTTCTTTCACTGAAAACGTTTTTTAACACTGATATAGTGGATTCCCTGAGT
>JAWQFJ010011340.1:0-2500 GCA_034096865.1 Theodoxus fluviatilis
TGAAACTTGACCGCCTGAGGTCAAGCCAGAGTTACCTCCACTGGTCATGCAATGTCTGTTGCTCAGCTTTAAAAACAAGTGCATTCGGCAATTTAGATCCGCTGTTTTAAAAGCCCGAGTTTGCTAACACGTGGGGGGTACTTCACTCTATACTGAAAATGGGTTAAGTACTTTCTTCAATGGAACTCACCAAGCGTTGCCACTAGATACTCAACACAGTTAATTCCTTCGTTTTTCTACACGAAAATCGTGTCACGCTTTTTCAGTGCAAAGCATGTTAAGTATGGCTTGCTGGACTAGGATAGGCCGGACTGACTTGGTCCGCAATTTCGCGCTGCACTGGAGGGTAGGGGCAAAAGACAGTGTTGTTTGTGTGCCTCGTGTGAGTGTGGGTTTTGTGTGTGTAAGTTGTGCCCGGTGTGTGTCTGTGGTGTGGTGTTGTAAGAGGAAAGGCGCCACACTAATTAAAGGCCGAGGTGATATTTGGCAGGAAACTAAACCATTAGGGGTGAGCTGGCAGCCCTAATTACTATACTACTGAGTAGCCATAAGTACTGATCAAAAGATCAGATAAAGGCCTCGCAGCCTAAGACATCTGAGGACATATATCTATCTATCTAAATTAATTCTCCTATAAACTGTCCTCGCAAATGACGTCACGTTATTGATGACGTCGCACATGTTGGAATTTCGCCATCCCCAGGTGTTTCGAAATTCGTGTCCTGGCATATAGGATCGAAATTGTACTTGCAAATGACGTAACGTTATTAATGACGTCAAATTTGGCTTTTCCGTCAATTGTCATTTCAATAATTTTTAGAGAGGTGCTTCGATTATACGACCTTAAAAAAACCACTTTCTCTTCAAGCCTCGATTCTGAAAATTTGATACATTCAATCGGACCTAACTTCCAGTTAGTGTGCAAAATCTCAAGGAAATCCGTCTAGTAGTTTTTGAGATATAAGCCGTGGAGACGGGACAGACAGACAGACACACACACACACAGACAGACAGACTAATAAAGTCTGTAGGACCTCCAGTAAACCTGGAGGGATAAAGTCTGTAGGACCTCCAGTAAACCTGGAGGGAAAATTGTCATGTATCACAGTACGCTAGGTCATGGAAAATGTTGTTGAAGGTCATGGAAAGTCATGGAAAAGTCATGGAATTTTGTATCTAAAAACCTGTACGAACCCTGCATCCTTCCATCCTTCCATCCATCCTCCTTTCCATCTATACGTCCGTCCGTCCGTCCATCCGTCCATCCATCCATCCATCCATCCATCCATCCATCCATCCTTCCCTCCTTCCATCCTTCCTTTCATCCTTTTTTGCATCCATCCGTCCATCCGTCCATCCAACGATCCATCCATCCATCCATCCATCGATCCTTCTTTCCATCCATCCGTCCATCCATCCATCCATTCATCCATCCATCCATCCATCCATCCATCCATCCATCCATCCATCCATCCATCCATCCATCCATCCATCCATCCATCCATCCATCCAACCATCCACCCGTCCATCCATCCATCCATCCGTCCGTCCATCCATCCATCCATCCTTCCATCCATCCTTCCATCCTTGCAATCTATACGTCCGTCCGTCCGTCCATCCGTCCATCCGTCCATCCATCCATCCATCCATCCATCCATCCATCCATCCATCCATCCATCCATCCTTCCCTCCTTCAATTCATCCTCCTTTCCGTCCATCCGTCCATCCATCCTTCTTTCCATCCATCCGTCCATCCCGTCCATCCATCCATCCATCCACCCATCCACCCATCCACCCGTCCATCCATCCATCCATCCATCCATCCATCCATCCATCCATCCATCCATCCATTCTTCCATCCATCCATCCTTCCATCCAACTATCCCTTCATGCACCCCTCCATTAACACCCCCCCCCCCCCCCGCTCTGCAGGGGTGGCTGTGGAGGGCAGGTGGGGGGACGTGATGGACGCGTGCCGGGGACACCTGGACGACCACCAGCTGGTCTTCAACGACGTGCACATGCTGATGGCGTGTCTGCATAGCCAGGACCAGGCGCTGCTGGACCAGTTCCTGCAGTCCGTCTCCGCCTTCCTCCAGTAGGCACCGCGGCCACACGCTTCCAGGCAGCACTTGTCTCTTTCTTGCTCCAATACTTTCCTGGAAAGTAGCAATCAATTTGCATTTGTAAACAGAGATATTTCATTAAGTATAAAATCATGATCAGTAAAGGAGAAAAAAATATCACTCTTGTAATTCCAGTTATCATAACGTTGATGTATATTTTCTGACTGTGCATTTTCTATTTAATGTTAGTATATGCAAACATCGACTACAAAATGAGAACTTACGACATTTTGGACATTTTGATAAACTGGTACGACCATAAACGTCTTTGGGTAGAGGACTTATGAGCTGTGGAACTCGACAGGGTAAAAACTCAATGTATCAAAATCGAACGTTTATTTAAAAAGGGATGTGTCCTTAGTGATAAATATTAG
>JAWQFJ010011340.1:12500-20000 GCA_034096865.1 Theodoxus fluviatilis
CCCATGTCCCCGGGCAGGGTCCCGGCGGGCGACCTGGTACATGTTACTAAATACATTTCTAACCTGAGTCAGGCCGACTGGGACGGCAGGGCATGTAACAAACTGACACCAGCAGCCTTCCATACGCTCGCCACACAAGCCAGCAAGCTCGCACACTCTCCTTTCTGAGAGCATGCACTGACACTTGCCGTAATAAGGGCTCGTAAGTTTGCTCCAACTTCAATGGCGTTCCGCGTATATGGCATTCAGTTCGGGTAATCACTCTGTCGTCTAGCCTGAGGCTCCTGCTTATCAAAGATTATAGGTTACACAAAGATAGCTCATGCCGAGCTTTTGCTATATAAAGTTATAAGACGCTCGGAAACGCAGCGCCCCAAGCGGCTAGAACTATGGGGAAGTAATCACAACGCTTAGAGACATGTAAAAGTGCTTGTTTGTCGACGCGTTTTTGATGCGTTCCGATCATGTTTGAGAATACATTTACTGTGTAATGTGTAATAAAATGATTTGCTGCAATAATGGGGGTGTTTTGGCTTTGTTTTTTGTAGCAGGCGTTGTGAAATCGAAATATTTGGTTCATCGAAATGTGAGCCTATAGTCCGTTTCAACATTGCTCTGTCAGTGGAGACAAAGATTATTCGTCTGCTAGCCATCTAGGTACATACGGTGAGGTTTGTTTACTTATCTTCTGTGGGTTTTGTGCAGAAAGTATACGTTAAAACAGTCTAATATGACTATTTTCGATTAGTTTTTAATCTAATTAATATTTTTGCATGCTTTAACGCACCCGGATCTTTGGCATAACTCCCCGGGCGTGCGAAGTCAGTAGCGTCTCCACTGACAGAGCAATGTTTAAACGGACTATAGGCTCACGCGCATGCGCAGAACCATCCATTTCGATGAACCAAATATTTCGATTTCACAACGCCTGCTACAAAAAACTAAGCCAAAACACCACCATTATTGCAGCAAATCATTTTATCCCTCCAGGTTTACTGGAGGTCCTACAGACTTTATCTGTCTGTGTGTGTGTGTGTGTGTGTGTGTGTGTGTGTCTGTCTGTCTGTCTGTCCCGTCTCCACGGCCTATATCTCAAAAACTACTGGACGGATTTCCTTGAGATTTTGCACACTGACTGGAAGTTAGGTCCCATTCAATATTATCAAATTTTCAGAATCGAGGTTTGAAAAGAAAGTGACTTTTTTACATTTTGGTGTTTCATTGAAAACGATTCAACAGACTCCATTTTGCAAAATTTGTGACGTGATCATTTGACGTCGTATAACGTGACGTCATTTGCGAGGAGATTTTTGAAGGAGGGGTGAATAGAATAGAATAGAATAGAATTCGTGACGTCATTTGCGAGGACAGAGAATGATTTAGATAGATATGTCCTCAGATGTCTTAGGCCGCAAGGCCTTTATCTGATCTTTTGATCAGTACTTATGGCTACTCTCACTCTCTCTCTGACTCTCTCTCTGTCTCTCTCTCTCTCTCTCTCTCTCTCTCTCTCTCTCTCTCTCTCTCTCTCTCTCTCTCTCTCTCTCTCTCTCCCACCCACCCTCTTACTCTCATTCTCTCTTCCCTTCCTCCCCTTTTCCCAGCTCCCCTCCCCCCCCCTCTCTCTCACTCTCTCTGTCTCTCTCTGTCTCTCTCTCTGTCTCTCTCTCTGTCTCTCTCTGTCTCTCTCTGTCTCTGTCTCTCTCTCTGTCTCTCTCTCTCTGTCTCTGTCTCTCTCTCTCTCTGTCTCTCTCTCTCTCTCTCTCTCTCTCACTCTTACCACATTTGAATATTTTGCCTCAAGGGCTGAATGTAAGTAAGAAAGGCAATACAGTAGTCGCCGCTTATAAAACACGCGGTTAATAAAAACAGCCGTTTTTTAAATACAGTTGGTAAGGTCCGGATTTACTTCGTTACTGATGGACATGTTCAACAAGCAAACGGTTAATAAAAACGCCGCTTATTAAAAACACTTTTGTTCGGTCCCAATGTGTTTTTAATAAGCGGCGACTACTGTACTGCCTAATTCACTACCCTTGTCTCTAAACCCAGACGATTCCAACTGCCTGTTCCGCTTTGACGTAATCTCATGACGTCATCTACGATCTAAGAGAATCGAAGAGACGACAAAGAAAGCAGTATATATAGCAAAGCGCAACCTAGGATCCTCTGACGAGCGTACCTTATCTAACCGATCAAGATAACGCGGGGATAGGGGATACATCGAGTGTTAAAAAGATAAATCGCCGTTGTGAATAGGGGCCCAGCGAACTAACTGAATGTCGACACAATCACGCGGCACTGTTGTACATTTGCAGTCAACGTAAGATCTCTACGACGATTTGATTCAAGGCCTAGTGCTAATTGTTTTGATGGTCTGGTCTCAGTGTCACAAAAATATGATGATTTAATCAATCCCTGACCCGGAAATGTTGGGGACAACGACCATTTCAGCGTAATGACATCGAGTCAAACCGAGTTATCTTTCCTACTTCAGCAAAACGCTTCGATATATGTTGAACCTCTACCAGCAGGCGCCAAAATGCGATACTACGAAAATAATATTGACGTTGATGGGTTAGATCCGTATGAAATACCAAACAGTTCATGCTATCATCCATTTTTCTACAATTTACAGTGCAAAATACGAACCACGAGGGTTTATGACAAGGTCGTTATAAATGCTTCACATACCTACAAGTTTACAATGGCACAGTTGGTAGAGCATTGGGCTCTTGGTCATGCATGACCAGGTTCGATTCTACACTGAAACTTTTTTTCGAGGGGTTGTGGGTTCGAACCCACCTGGTTTTTTGTGTTTGTGTGTGTGTGCGTTTTTTCCTCCTCTTTTCTCGGAGGCTGCGGGTTCGAACCCGATCTTCTTTTTTTCTTCTCCAAAACCTGGAGGTTCAGCGCCAGCGGTTTTTATAACACATTACACCGTAAATGTATTCACAAACATGATCGGAACGCATCAGAAACGCGTCGACAAACAAGCACTTTTGCATGTCTCTAAGCGTTGTGATTACTTTCCCATAATTCTAGCCGCTTGGGGCGCAACGTGTCTCGATCCTCACAACAATGAGCTAATGAGCTATCTTTGTGTAACCTATAATCTTTGTGCTTATATAGCAGCGACTGACCTCCCGTCATGACCTCGTGATCCAAGGGAGGTAACCCGAACAGCCTGTTAGAGTTTCAGTTCCTAACCACAGTCTCCACCGTCAAAAATAACCCCCCCCCCCCCCCCCCCCATATTCCTTTATAAAACAGGGAGGAGTGCAACCCGGCTGTTCTGACTTCAGTTCGTCTGCTCTTCCTAGACCCAGGTGTGTTCAATATTGAAAAAAACAAAAGGATAAAATTGACACCTTCTAGGGAATAAAGCAAGCAGATACGCACATCTACATCCCTACAAGAACTTAAACAACAAGAACAAAACTTATACATTCTAGAATGTAATAAAGAAAATTAATCCCACTATCAAATTTCAGACAAGGTAAGATCCCGTCCTCATAGAAGACTGCATAGGGTCCCTCTACCCTTTCCCCCTGTTGGTTCGGGGTAAGAATTGACCCACCGCGTCTCCCTATGCGATTCGTAAGAGGCGAATAACTAGGGACACCGTGACTTTAGATTAGCGTTTACTCTAAACTGTTCTAGTGATTTTCGTGCGTAATGGCCTTATATGGCCTACGTCTGATAGGCCGTAAAACACTGTCCATCCATCCCTCCCTCTACCCTTACCTTGTATCTACCTACTCTGCTCGCCTGGGATTCTGGTGGTACGCCGGTCTACTGGACCTTGAACCGGCGTGCATTCTTCAGGAGCGGAGCCCGCCGCAGTGTGCCGAGGATTGCTGCAACCCGCAGACCTGCTTCACCTACCTTGTAAGGGTGGTAAACTTCCCATGTCCCCGATGGATGGGGCTGTCCGACTCCAGGAGTAGTCTTTCTCGGGGCATAGTCTGAAGAGCGGCTCTGTGCCCCTTGTTGACCTTCCCCACACGGACATCCCCACACTGAAGGGGACTTTGGGAAACGCTTTATCCAGTCCTTCATTTCATGCTTCTCGCCAGAGAAATAGTGAACCTGGATTCTGGTGTCCGGATGCAGAATGCTCATCAAGAACCGGGTCACACCGAGGTGGCTCTCGCATTATCGGCCACCGCCCGCAATGGTGACATTGGGGCCGCCTCGGAGCACCTGCCAGTGCAGGCTCACCATGCGGCACGCTCTGGTCATGGACACTACATCATATGGACGGCTGGCTGTGGCGTGTACAGAAATAAGTTCGCCGATAGCCTCGTTTTCAATATAGTTCTGGTCGCACTTCCGGTTGCTCCGCTTTCAAAGGCCGATGCCTTTGTTAGGTAAACACCTGGCGAAAATCACGATTTTTGTGTCTTAGTTTTAGCCTTCTTAATTTTTTTCTCCGCATAAGTCGGTGGGAAAATGTAACCCTGTGTTTAGTTTTGTTGTCATCCATTTTTGAAACGCCTAGTCAACCACAGTGTGTTGCGAAATGAGTGACATTAATGTCAGTGATACAAGAGCTGCCGTGGTTCGTAAACCAATGTCAAGGAGGGCGCACAGTACTTCAGATGGACACAAGTGTTGTGTTGTTGATTGTAAGGTATCATCAGTGGCATGCAGGGGACTTTCTTTTGTTGGAATTCCAAGAAACGTTGTCAGTGAAGCGATAGACAAATGGAGATCATCCATCATTGCTAAAATTGATCGAGTGGACTAAGCATTCAACCCAGACATGGCCAAGATCTGCAGTCGACACTTTGACGATGCTTGCATCAAACGAGGTACGTTTCTTTCATTATAATTTGTTTCAGTGGGATGTGGGTGTGTTAGACGTCTTTTGTCTTTGAAATCAACACAAATCTTCACCTCATCTTGGACAGAACAGCGTACATTCTTCGCGCACTTCTATTTATAGCTGACGCGCGAACCTTAGCAACACCAGGAATTCGCTTGACAGTGGCGTAGCAGACGAACTAGATAGCCTGACCAAAGTGCTTTTTTCCGTCAAAAGTGGAATGAATACCATTTTTTTACTGCAAAGTGTGTCTGGGATGCCTGCAAATGTACTTACAGTTTCAACTGATGGAATAAATCATCACTGTTTGAACATTTATCTGTTTTACTTACCATGAGAATTCGCTCTCCAGCGGCGTTAATAGTAAGCGGAGTAACCGGAAGTGCAACCAGAACTAGATTGAAAACGAGGCCATCGGCGAAGTTCTTATATGACACAGCGCGTGCAGGCTGAGTGAGCCAGCCATCCATCTATACAGGATCCATGCTCTGGTGGAGTGCCCTCGACTTGCTCATCTACGGAGTGGGTCGAGCAGTCTGTCTGACATTTTTAAAGATCCTCTTGCTGTGATAAAATTTGATAGATTCTGAGTATTATTCTCGTTTATGAGTTGTACTATGTATACATTGTTTTCGATATTTCTCCACATTTCTCCACGTACCTCATCTGAGGTAATATTTTAATTGCTCATTTTTATACGGTAGAAGTATGTTGTGGCCTTGAATAGCCTGATGAGCCCTTGGGCTCCATCCACCTATCCCTCAATCGTTTGTCGGTGTCAAGGACATTAAGATGTGAGATGCTGCCATTCGCCAATATGCTTTTTCGTGTTTGAAGGCTATCTACAGCCTTTGCTGGCTGTTAGGTCGTGGGACTCGATTTTAGTGATTTTATGTCACTAGTTCGGTGAATTGTACTATACTCCGCTGTTGCGGAGAGTTCTAATAACATGGTGGAAGTGTTTCTTAACGTTGTGACCTTATATAGCCTACAAGGCTACAAGGCTGAGCCCTTACACTTCATCCATCCATCCATCCATCCATCCATGATTTAGCCTTCAAAGGCTGATAGGCCGTAAAACACCCTCCCTCCCTCCCTCCCTCCCTCCATCCCGTCCCGTCCCGTCCCGTCCCATCCCTCCCATCCCTCCCTCCCTCCTTCCCTCCCTCCCTCCCTCCCTCCCTCCCTCCCTCCCTCCCTCCCTCCCATCCATCCCTCCCTCCCCCCCCCCATCCATCCATCCATCCATCCATCCATCCATCCATCCATCCATCCATCCATCCATCCATCCATCCATCCATCCCATCCATTCCATCCATTCCATCCATTCCATCCATCCATCCATCCCATCCATCCATCCATCCATCCATCCATCCATCCATCCATCCATCCATCCATCCATCCATCCATCCATCCATCCATCCATCCATCCATCCATCCCATCCATTCCATCCATCCATCCATCCATCCATCCATCCATCCATCCATCCATCCATCCATCCATCCATCCATCCATCCATGATTCTTTTTCCTTTCCGCCTCCACCCCAAATCCTGTCATACACACGTGCGCACATGCACGCATCAAACACCAAAGTCAAATGTCATATGCATTTCAGAGTTTACTTGCAACAGTTGCGACATCATCAAGAAGCAAGAAGCTCTGTGTTCAAGCGTCTGGCAAGGTAGCAAGCGTCATCACAGTACCACCATTTTGGCAGTAAGGACGGCTTCAAGGCAATCAAAGGAGGAAATTGGGAAGACCACAGAGCATTGTAAAACATGGTGTGAATTTCACATGCAGACGGGAGTGAACGGCCGCATTTCGGAAAGCGAGCAGACGATCAGCGAGGGCAGATGGTCAGACCCGAGGGGGTGGTGGGTTGGTCCCCCGTGTAAGTGTGGGACAGGATGGTGAAGAGTTGGGGGTCCTGCCTCTGCATATGAGTCCTGGCCTCACTCTCAGTGTTGCAGAAGTGTCCCGCCCCTCCACACCTGTAATCAACAGCCTTGTCACACCTGTCCATGCACAGCCCCTCCACACCTGTAATCAACAGCCTTGTCACACCTATCCATGCACAGCCCCTCCACACCTGTAATCAACAGCCTTGTCACACCTATCCATGCACAGCCCCTCCACACCTGTAATCAACAGCCTTGTCACACCTATCCATGCACAGCCCCTCCACACCTGTAATCAACAGCCTTGTCACACCTATCCATGCACAGCCCCTCCACACCTGTAATCAACAGCCTTGTCATACCTATCCATGCACAGCCCCTCCACACCTGTAATCAACAGCCTTGTCACACCTATCCATGCACAGCCCCTCCACACCTGTAATCAACAGCCTTGTCACACCTATCCATGCACAGCCCCTCCACACCTGTAATCAACAGCCTTGTCACACCTATCCATGCACAGCCCCTCCACACCTGTAATCAACAGCCTTGTCACACCTACCCATGCACAGCTTCCTCTCGCCTGTAACTGCAGGGGGAATTTCGTTTCTATCGGCTAAATCGCAAGCAGTCTCATTCTTTGTCTGTCTGTGTCTGCCATTCTGTCTGTGTGTCAGAATGAGTCTGTCTCTGTGTCATTGTCTCTGTCTGTGTGTCTCTGTCTCTCTATCTGTCTCTCTCTCCTTCGTGCTGATAAACATTAACCAC
>JAWQFJ010011341.1:2500-7500 GCA_034096865.1 Theodoxus fluviatilis
CAACATTGTTCCTCTGCAGTTGCTGACTTGGCGCTGCTAGAGGGGTGTGTAGGTGCATGTCAACATTATCTCGTCTCTGACAAGTAGGCCTAATCAAGCCGCGTGTAGGCGTAGTGCGTAGATTTGCTCGCAAATAGACCTCAACGAAAACTACCCGTGATATTGGTGTCTACTGTATGTGCTGCAAAACTGTCGCCTTCGTACCTATTCATTTCTCGCCTTTTGCTCCTCCTTCTGTTTATACTTTTTCTGTTCTTCTACGGCCGTATGTCAAACGTTACGTCACGGCCGGTTGGTTCAACGAAAACGAGGCTCGCTGGAATTTTTTACTCACATGCAAAGCAAAAGTGAGTCTATGTACTCACCCGTGTCGTCCGTCCGGGCGGGCGTCCGGGCGTTCGGGCGTCCTCGCGTCCTGTTGTCCGTAAAAAACTGTAACGTTTGACTTTTCTCGGACACTATTAAATCTATTAACACCAAATGTGGCATGATGGTGTATGATGACAAGGCCTCAAAAAACATACACAGTGACTCGACCTTGCTTCAAGGTCAAGGTCGCAGGGGGCATAAATGCTGTCTAAAAAACAACAATTTTTCACATGTTCCAAATTTTATCTGAAGTTTTTGATATTGGATACCTGACCTATATTTGGTAAATAGGGCAAAGTAAGCTCTATCTTTTGATACCAGTTTGGTTGACCTGGCTTCAAGGTCAAGGTCACAGGAGCTCTTCAAAGTTGGATTGTATACATATTGTGAAGTGGCCTTGACCCTGAACTATTAAAGATAACTGTTTCAAACTTCATAATTTTGTGGGGCACATGGCATACTTTCATCAAGGTCAAGGTCACTTTGACCTGTATGAAATATGACCAAATTGGTCAGTAAACAAGGTCATGCAAAGGAGCCGCAGGCGCCTGCATGGAAACAAATCCATGAAAACAAATCTAGATGGTAGTGCCGCAGGCTTCAAACTTATAGGCTCCAAACTTGATGATGGCAGATGTCTGCAGGGACTCCAACTGCTTGGCATTGTGAGTTTCCACAAGTTTTCGTTTGCAGTACAGATGGAGAACTGGGCTGTGGTTTTGTTCTCCACTATTCGCTGAAGCAGAGTCAGCAGTGTTGGCTGGTGGTCTGCTGATTCTTGACTTGATGACCCGCACATCCTCCTCAGTGTGGCGGCCTTCCCGCACCCTATTGAGCCACTGAGCAAACTGGCAGTCCTCTTTCTGCCGCATGATCTCTGTCAGCTCAAACATGCCCGCTCTGTCGCTGAGTTGAGTTGAGTTGAGTTGCACAACCTCTGTACATAGTTCACAACACAACCTCTGTACATAGTTCACACCACAACCTCTGTACATAGTTCACACCACAACCTCTGTACATAGTTCACAACACAACCTCTCAGCATGTGAGTCGTGAGGGCTTTGCCCTTCTTGTTCTCGAGGTGAATTCGCGATTTGAGAAACTAGACCAATGGAGAGAGCGCGTACACAGAGATCTCACTGTTGATAGTCAAACGGACAGCGAAAATAGTATTTCTGAAAGTCTAAGCACCCATAGAAGCCATTTTCATTCGAAATTATATGCTATCACCCCTTTAACTCGATTACTGTCTCGACCGAGTAGTGGATTAGCTCATCGAGTGACCTGTTACCATAAGCTTTTTTTTTCTTCGGAACATCTAAGAGTTTTTTACTTGAAGATCTTAAATTTCGCACTGGCTTGTAGTCTTTTAGCAGATCTTGCAGATAGACAGGAGCATTGTCTGTGGCACATTTGAAGACGATGCAGAGAACCTTTTATCTGATTCGACTATGCACCGGGAGCCAATGAAAGCTTTTCAAAATTGGCGTCATGTGGGCCCTCCATATAGACATATAGGTCTTCCTCATGCTCAAAAACGCAATCCATCACTGCAACTACATGGGTCAAAGAGACTTCGTTCAGATCGCTCATCTCGAACTGTCAGACTCGGAGTACGATGATTATGAGATCTTCATATTTTAGACAAGATTGAATGAAAGAGAAGTTCCTGTAAAAACTTTTGTTTTGCTTTGGCACCTCGTAGACAGTAGAACAAACGCTAACGCAGTCACACACACACACACACACGCACGCACGCACGCACGCACACACAGAGAGAGAGAGAGAGAGAGAGAGAGAGGGAGATAGAGAGAGAGATAGAGAGAGATAGAGAGAAAGACAAAGACAGAGAGAGGCAGACAGAGACACTGACAGAGAGAGAGACACACTCACAAAGAGAGAGAGAGAGAGAGAGTCAGAGAGAGAGAGAGAGAGAGACAGACAGAGAGAGAGAGAGAGAGGTGCATCGTAAATGTTCAACTAGTAGGGGACAGCGGGACATCAGGCATCCCTTTTTTAATTTCGAAACTATTATGTTCCATAAAAAGATACATCAAGTTATACATAGTAAACAAAAGGAGTACACTAATATCCACTGAAACATATAGGTTTCCTTCGGTAACCACGAAACAAAATGCTCGAAAACAAATTTTATTTCTTACAATGAACTTAATGCTCTCGGGGCATTAAGGCCGTTCTTAGCCGACTCATTCTAGTTCACTAGAGACTTCGCCTACAGTCTCTAGCACAGTTGACATCACGTGAAGAAGGTTTTCGTCAGAAATATGCAAATGAATCTCACCCAAGAGGCTTGTGGGACAGCCGATCTGCTCCCTGACATACGCCGTTAAAGTAGTTCTAAGACTATTTCGCACAAAACTCTTAACTTACTCTTGTTGAGGCAAGCGTTTATTCGGTAAAATAAAATGTTTGTGTTGAAATGGAAACAAGTTTTGACATCTGAATGATTTCTGTTAAAAGTGGAGAAAAAAATAGTAGGCCAATCAGGACGAACTATTTTGGCGCAATGCTGTAATGCGAAGGGTCAAGTCTATTACGCATTAATTGCGACCTGTGCCAGTCACTACTGACTCTTGTTCACAGAATGTAGCCGACCAAGTGTGATTCGGGCGAATCAACATTCGCCGGAACTCGCCTCTCGGGCTCTGGTTCTTAACAGAGCTCGCCGACACTTGTTCGAGATCGAACTATTCAGCGAGCTGCGGTCCGTCTCTTAACCAAATCTACTTGTTTCTCTCCCGGCACAGGAGATTTAATCTCCTCCAGCCATTGAGAAGCGAGCTCCTAGAGCATGCCCCGTGAACCAGGATTCGGGCCGAATCGTGGCTCGGCGTAGACCCGAAGAGTTGCTCGACGAGCTCGAGTTTGCCCGATTAAGGTTGAAAACGATTCGGCCCGATATTCTGGCTCGGGTGAAAGCTGTTCGGCTCGTTTGGCGAGCCACCGTTTGGTCGGTTAAGGACAGCCTTTAAATCCTATGAGTCGGTGCATTAAACCCCAACCTAAATGACATATTTGATATGTTTTATCGCATCTAAAACGTAGAAAGTAACTTATAAATGCATTGAATCACACAGGTGGAGAAATAAATCATAATTTCACTGTTAATGTACATTTTCTGCCAGTGCACAGAAGCAAGGTTTGACATTGCATGATACAGTCCTCAGTGCACCATTGGGAGCCTCTGACAGCTCAAGACCAACCTTGGCCGGGTTATTACAATAACACCGAAAGCCCAGCAGTCAGTAGTTCCTGAGAATGAGGGATCATTCAGCACCTCTACCCTTATGTTGTATTTGAAATTATGTCCGAACAAGTGTAGAAACTTCTGACTCTTTTCAAACTCTCCATTACAAATTCCAGAGAAAAAAAATCAGATTTGTTTTATATTGTAAAACTTGATCGATCAGAGGTCACAGATAAGAGCTATTTGCCTCAGGTATTAGTATTGTAGTTTCTTGAGCCCAATGATCAAGAGATTGAACGCATGGACCGTTGCTAAAGTCACCCTTCCACCTCCACTTTTTGATGGTGTAGGACAATCCAACAAGCTGCATGCGATACTATTCATCAAATAAAGTATATAGTTTCTATTTCTTTCCTCTTATGCGTATATTATTACGGCGGAAAGTGTTGTTTTATTGACATAATGCTGCAGAATCTGATACAGAAAAGTTAAGGGCAATAGGCATCAACTCATTTTGTTTACATTTTCAGGAAAAAGTCTGGAACAGAATAAAAAGCATATTTAGAGTAGAGGTGTCTCATTAGTCCTGTTTTGTCTCCTTGACTTTAACTATTTTCATTTTAGAAACAAAAAGTTAAAATGCGGGGCATTAAAAGCCCCACTCCATTTTGAAATATTCTCATGGACTTTGCCTTTCTCACTCACGACTAATAACAGGTCAGGAAGTTGTAATTGTCAGTGCTAAAATATAATCAAAATTATCATTACGAACAAACTTCAATGACTGTTTTGTTATATGGAGAAATAAAAATCATCACCAAAAAAGTCACAGTTCCTCTTCACTTCTCTGCAAACATTAATGTTTAAAGCACTACTTAGTACACGAAGTTGAACACAAAACATAATAACATTGATGCATGAGTATTTGCCTCGGTGGTTTAGGAAAGCACTGGTGCAGTTACCATGTTCCACTGTTGATCACGAAATATACATCAAAATTAGATGTTAGCGAGGTCTAAGAGGCAGCGTTTTTTTTTCAGACTTTTAATATGCCGGCAAAAGAGGGATGTTGAAAAAAATTCGCACTGTGACTACCTACTTTCCGACTGGGTCAAAACCACATGTCTTTCTCAAGAGAAATTATTTCTGATTGGTTGAAACTCATTTTGGAAACAAAATAACTAAAACTGAAATGATGGGGTTGGGGTGGGTGGTGGGTGTTTCATTGAAGTGGTCACTAATGCCTCTTGGGGCTTAATGCCTCGCTTTCCCCATCATGCTCAATCACGTAAGGAGATCCTTTGTTTACATGCCGAGCGGATCAGTGCGTACTGCGCATGCGCCATTTCCGAGAGGGCACCGGAACTATCAAGTGGTCTAACTCATGTTTCAATCCAACATCTTGACACTTCAACCCTCCACA
>JAWQFJ010011342.1:0-11995 GCA_034096865.1 Theodoxus fluviatilis
TTGCCTTGGGCAAAGGCTGTTGTTATTTGTTGACTCCAGCCAAAAACCAAAGCTACAGCAAAATGTTGTTATGTTGTACTGTTATGTGGGAATTATCTTCAGCCATGGTAAGCTCCTTACATAACAACTGGCATTCTCTGGAGACAGAGATCAAATCCCCTGAAGACGGAGTGTGGCTGCCTATATGGCGGGGTGTTCAAAAACAGTCACACACGCAATCATCTCACCCACTTGGGTGATCCTGGGAGTGTTTAGCCCAGGTACGCAACAACAACAACAACAATAAGTTGATGTCCACCACCTTATAAAGATGATAGACATTAATGTGTCCAACGCGCAGGTTGTGCTTTGTCATTCAATGTAGCACCAAAACGCATACCCACCCACAACCACACACATACACTTACATACAAATGTTAACCCATTGCTTACGCAGCTCAACCACGTGGTTGCGGTGACGCCAACACCCGTTGGCTACGCAGCTCAACTACGTGTTGCGGTCGCCGTAATGAATTTTTCTTGTCTCCGTGGCTGTTTCAAGGGAAGTAAATCGTACAGCACTTTATTCGGTAACCAATCTGTGTTCGCTGGAGTTACCTTTTCTTTAGTATAGTCCCCGTGAGAAAGCTACATTTAGTAGTATCTACGCTCACCCACCGTCGTGTTTCCGCGCTTCGACATGGCTTCAAAGGAGATTGAGCGGTGATGAAAATGACGAAGTATTAGAAGTGTGGATGGAAGAAGGGTCTGATACTGAAGATCTAGGTGGATATTGGACTTCTGAAGAAGATCTTTATGATTCTGATGCGGAAATAGTCCCAGTCAACGAGAATGAAGCGGTGGCTGCAGCAAAGACGAAACGAATCAACTTCGGATGTCACTTCGTGACTGACACTAAGTGACAGCGAAGACGCCGTCGCCGTCAGAGAGAGAGGAAGAGATAGAATCGGTGTTTACAGCAGACACAGGCATCGATTCGGATGCAGAGGATGCCGAAAACCTTCTCTACTCCTCCAATGAACTGTACCACACAAAAGATGACTATGCCAAGTAGGGCGCCTTCTTTCTCTCAGAAGGCCATTCTGAGATTTTCTTCTATTCAGAGACAGATTGCAGTGAGTAAGTGTATATTTTCTGATTTCACCTCTCTGACTTGCAAAAAAAATAATCATTTTCAAGCATTTTTTTATCCTGTAGTCAATCATTCATCAATATAGTTTGATGTGGAAATACTGATGTCAGAACTGTTGTGCAAAATCTATCTCTTGACTATTAGTACAATACATTAGGTGTAAAAAAAAAATCAAAATTGCATGTACCTGGTGTTTAAAAATAATTTTCCCCAATTTTCTTATTGCATATTGTAACTATCCAGCACTTCAGCTAGAAAGTGCAAATGATTTTCTTTCTTGTGATACCAACCACTAAACAGTTATTCAAAATTTGGATTTTGTGTGATTTTTTGAAAACTTAAAAAAACACTGCGTACAGAGGTAAAATTCCTAATGCTATCCCTGCGTAAGCAATGAGTTAATTAATATTTCTAAGTGTAGTAAAGGGCAAGAGAAACCATAGAGGAAGATGTCAGTTCTGATATTTCTAGTGATGTGGGTATTGCCACTGCAGATAGGGAGGGAAGAGGGGGACAAATGGATGTAAATGCTGGTATGGAGGCATAGGCATCATTGGAGGGAGAACATGAGGCCACCTGAAGGGATGAAACATCAGACTGTCAGGATGTGCATAGCGCGATGGATGAGATTCATGTGACCTCAGATTCTCCCTACCACATTCAGGAGGTCTCCCATATGAATCAACAGGCTCAGAGCCAGCAGCAGCTCTTTCGTCCCCAGATCCAAAAGGCAAGGGAAAGGGGACTGGTTTCAGCTCGGGTTCAGGGTCCCTCACTACTCGTGAGAGGGTGGGGGGTGGGGAGAGGGAGAGAGAGAGCAGGAAATAATTATCTTTGAGCAGCTGTGTATATTTGAGTCTGTGTGTGTGTGTGTGTGTTGCCCGGGTTTGTCCGCATTTTCTCTCTCTCTCTCTCTCTCTCTCTCTCTCTCTCTCTCTCTCTCTCTCTCTCTCTCTCTCTCTGTGTGAGTGTGTGAGCATTTATTTGAATACTTATTTTTTAGCAGACAACCAGAATGTTGCTTAATTAAAGACCACTTACTTCCATAGCTCTAGTGGGAACAAGATGGGGAGAGGTGTTGCAGAACGCCATACCCTGAGAAAGAAAGCAATGACCATACTTTCAGCGTCTATGGCAGTTCCACATGTATTCCTACCCTACCACATCGACACACGAAAGTAACAACCTTGCCCCAGGTTGTTAACATCGACATGTGGCTGCTTATCCCATCTTTTTCTTGTATTCATGGCCATTAATAGACAGATGGGCAGACAGACACACACATATACAGAGGCAGACAAACAGTAGATAAATGGACAGACACACACATATGTTGTGAAGTCTTTGTTCACAGTCAGGGAACTAGCCGAACGTATACCCTCCTTTTTTCTAACCCCCGCTCCGCATATCTCAGAGCAACCAGCATGAATCACTTCCCCGAAATAGTACCTGAATAGTGGATTCGTCAAGGTACCTTCTAGAATAGTCTGGACCCCCTTTGTTCTCGCTGCTCTCTTCTCTGCTATAGATAGTACCTTTGTTCTCATGAGATGGCTTGGTATTGGCCGAAGCGTTTGTTCCTGCATCCCAGTCGAGGGTATATAACGTGAACACTGCCGAGCAGTCTCTCTCTTAAAACCCCTCTCCCCATACCTCTCTCTCTCATAGCTGCCCCCTCTCCCCTGACCTCTGGCCCCTGCGGCCGGAGGGTTGGAGAGTTAGATGGCGGAAGGACAAGGTCATAGAGTGATTAGCGTCTGGGGCCAGGAATTCTCATCTCCAGTAGCAAATAAAGGGGTTATACCGAAACATCATTAAAACTGTTGTCTTGCTTGGGAAAGCCTGAGCGTCCCGCAAGGGACGGGATTCACCAGAGAGAGGATTGCGGATGGAACAACACCACTCTCCTCCCCAGTCTTTCCGTAACACATACAGAGGCAGACAAACAGTAGATACATGGACAGACATGCACACTAGAGGCAGACACACACAGACACGCACTTAGAGGCAGACATGCACTCACATACAAACACACAGACACGCACGCAAAGGCAGACACACATACACACGCACATAATTACAAACACACGCACAATAATTATAAACACACACACATGCGCATGCATGCGCACACACACACACACGCACATAAAGGCAGGCAGGCAGGCAGACAGAGAGGCACACCGACAAACACACACACACACACACACACACGCATACCCATACAGATAGGCAGACACACAAACACACAGTCACACAGACGGACAAACACACTTGACTTGACTTGACTTGACTTTTACGACGTTTGAGGCCTTTTGTGAGGCCTGTTCGACGTTCCATGTGATAAACTAACTTTGCTGCAATGCGTGGCGGGCTAACTACTAGATCTATTGCATATTTTGGCATTCTGGTGTGTAGAGGGTGGGGAGATCTTTCCAGTGTTCGTCGAGTGCAACTTTGAAGTCATGGACACAACATATTCAAAGCAGAAGCAATTTTTCTCTCGACAGAAATGTAAAGTACCTGTCTTTAATCAACAAAGCTCTCTCCGCATTTTCTACCACTACGTCATCATTAATATTACTAAAGTCATTCAAGATTCCCCTCCAATTTCTCCTTCCTCTAGTTGTCGGCGTCCTTGTACTCATCGTCGTCGTCTTCCTCCATCTTCCCCTTCCTTCCACCTCCCACCTTCACCTTTTCCCAGCTCCCTCTAGCCCTCCTTCTTTTCCCCTTACTCCTCCTGCTGTCTTTCTTACACTATCAGCATAACAGCAGCAGCAACAACAACAACAGCAACAGCAACATGCAACATCGTCCATGTTATTATCACGGCCAGAATGCTACACATGACAGCGTCTTAATGTGTTCAGCGTGTGCTCAAAGTAAACTCTAACAGGTGAGGACACTGCAGGAAACATTGTAAACTTGGTTACCACAAGACCTTGTTCCATAGCTCGTAGACTGTAGTAGCCAGCAATGCCGAAGTGGTTGGCACCTGTATGAAGACAACAAAAATTTCTCAACATAGTCAATGGTCATGATTTCATGCTGAGGTGGGTGGTACCATGCAGAACTGTCTTTTGTCAGGTGCACATCTGAGTGCTGTGTATCGATGATGTAGTGCAGATTTATTTAAAAATGGAACAGTTCAGTCTCATCAAGTTAAACACTCCAGTGTGAGCACAACGTTAAGTCGGAGCCGCCCAGTATCCCCTCATCAATTGGAACCCATGGCTGCTGGGCTTCTTGAACCTACTTGGGGTGGCCCGAAGCAGCATAAAAAGCATCATCATCATATTTTCTGCAAGCAATTAATGGTCATTCACATCACAGGAAAATAATAAACAAAGAGTTGAAAAGGAGCCAACTGAACAATAATAATCTTACAGTCATCTGGCTGGTTGGTGATCTTGATATTTGTTCTCTTGCCTTCTGGTAGTCCGACAATGCTGCTTGGAACTGAGATTTGTATCCTTGAGCACGGTGCTTAACTCGACACTTTCTCTGTCAAATTACAACGAAAGAGTGGTCAATGATGTGTTGTTTTGACCTTTTAATCAAGAGAATACATTTTTTTCCTGGGGACCCTAATACAAACCTTATTCCCAACAAAGGCCAGATAGTTGCAGAAGGAACAATAACCTCCCAATTAATGTTTGAGGACCTTTGCATCAAAAGGCGCCGCATATCCTTGGAGAATAACGGCAAAAGGAGAACGCCGACACTGGACATTACATCAGCACATCATGGCTGCTCTGTGATGACGCGGATCAAAAGATCTTTGGTCAAAGTACCCCAAAAGGATACCAGCCCGAGCCACTTGACGGCTACCTAATCAGCTTGAACCCCTCGCTGCTGGGCTTTCAGGGCCTGCTTCAGATGAAAAATATGTATGTATGTCTGTTCATATATTCTATAGCGCCAATTTCTGAACACTGCTCAAAGGCGCTGCACATAATCACTGAGAGAATAGAAAAGTTGTCAGTTTCTTCATGAATACATAGAGAGAGTCTGACTGTCGGATGTCAAGAGGAAGACCATTCCACATTTTCGGTGCTGAGCACTGAAACACCCTCTCTCCCATGGTCCTGCATCTGCTCAGAGGGGTGCAGGACATTACGCCCCTTTTGCCTGAATGTACCGTGCCTGGATTAGGGTTAGGGGTACATTCAGGCAAAAGGAGCGTAACGTCTATAAGCCACTCAGAGGGCAGGCAGAAGCTCCTTTTGGGACGACCGGAGGCAGCGCCCTGGATGGCGCTCTCTCATGAGGTCAGAGAGATAACTTGGCATAGAGGCCTTGTCCCGTATGCACCTGTAAGCGAGGATGCAAAACTTAAACTGAATTCTATTATCCAACCGCAACCAGTGTAGATCCCGCAGACAACTTTTTTTGCACCTTTGTATTCATGCACAAATCTTGACATTGATTTAAAAAATGCACCAATCAGATGCAGGCTGCCCTCATTCTAGATTCTTCCCCTAATCTTTTCCACTCAAAAAGTGGCTCATCGAGAGCCTGAAAAACAACTACAACAAAGCTGTGATGTTTCATGTAGTCAATACATTAAGAAGTAGGGAAAAAAGGGCATGCGCTGCCTCGAGCTTCGCCCTGTCCAATCCTCCATGATCCTGGATCCCCGGTCAATACTTCGCCGAAAAATTCCTTGCGATGTTTGTCCTCATCACCCACCTTCGCACTTGCATCAACAACTGCTAAAGCCTTGGTCATCTTCGCTAGCGAAGGACGAACGACGACATATGAATATTTTCAAAATGTGCATTCTCACCTCTGACCGAAACCCAACCAATGCCAGCCTCCTTGGCCTTTTTTATAGCAAGGTCCATTGAAAATTCACCCACAGCTGGCCCTGCAAGACAGAATGAATGAATGAATGAATGAATGAATGAATGAATGAATGAATGAATGTACGGCCTGGTTTTATGGTCTGTCAGCCTTTGTAGCCTATGTCAGGCCACTGATCACGAAAATCACTAGAGCTGGTTAAAGGTATGGGAAGTCAAGTCTCGGCTTCCTTTGTTGTCCGCCATTCTCAAATTGCGTAGGGCGAGGTGGTGGGTCTATTCTTCCCCCCAGCCCATTGGGGCCCTACAAGACAGAGAGACTGGCAAAACAGAAGGACAGTCTCATGCATGGGGTACAACATACTCGAATGGCAGAGTGTCGTGGTGGGGTCTTCATTTCCTGGACGCCGCTCCTTGTGGGTTACATCCATACAGTCGCGTCCGTAAACCTACATCATGATCATGATGATGATGATGATGATGATGACGACGACGACAACGACGATGATTCATACAAGCATTGTTAAAACCTGGCTACCAAGCTTCAGAGGCAGATCTCATGACTTGCTGTTCAAAGTGAAAAATTTGAGCCCAAATGCCATTAAAATGCATGCCTAAACAAGTCTTCTTCAGAAAGCCACCAAAGGTCAGAGGAAACTAGGCCGTCCTTGCAAAGGCTTTATAGACCACTTGAAAGTATAGTCTGACATTGTGCAATGTCAATCCAAATAAGCTGTTGTCAGCTGCTCAGGATTGATCCCACTGGCATACCCTCATCCAGTTGGCAAGCATCTCCACACCGAGAGCAAGAGAGAGAAAGACACAGAGAGAGAGAGAGGGGGAGAGAGAGAGAGGGGGGGGGGGGAGGGGAGAGAGAGAGAGAGAGAGAGAGAGAGAGAGAGAGAGAGAGAGAGAGAGAGATTTTGAGGGAAGCTCGGCCTAAACCATTATGGAAAAGGCATCAGAGAGCTGTGTCAGTCCCAGCATCAGAGTTCCACTGCCCTATTCCCTCTCGCTCTGCAAGTCTAGAGTGGGCATGCAGAGCCACTACCTCCCATTCCATATATAGGCACAATATTAGTCATCCTTAATGCAGAAGGAGGCAACTTACCTATGAGGTTCTTGCCATCCACTAGGGCAGTAGCCACTGTTTCTTTGACAATCTCAGGCTCCCCATCACTCTTGATGGTACCAGAGATGACATCATTCAGGTACCACTCTGAAGGTGAAAAGATTGTGCAAGTGGTATGCGTGTGCATGCATGCATGTGTGTATGTATGTGTGTGTGTTTGTGCACCTGCATGAATGAGAGAGAGAGAGAGAGAGAGAAATTAAATTGATTAAACTTTATTTTTCAAGGGAAATTAATTTATTGGGGATAGCTGCCCGTCTTACATTCAGCCCTTGTTAAAGTAAGCAAGCAAATAAACAAACCCAATCCCACCCCCCACCCCCATCCATCCACCGTCCCACCCTCTATCCCACCCAAAATTTACACAATAACATTAGTCACAATGAATTCATGGAAACGAAATACCACAATAAAAAATAATCACAAAGTAAATTTAGAAATATATGAGAAAGAGAGGGAACAATGAACAACAAACAAACAAGTTTATTGTGGGGGCCTCCGACCCATTACAAGTTACAAGAAAAGAGACAACATGTGTACCGGTAACAAAAGATGTCACTTCCCAATCTCCTACTGAACAACAGTGACAATTGGATCTTACAGTCATAAGTCTAATTTTCAATTTATGACTGTCAAACATTAATATTGCTTCTGTTCTTCTATGAAACGCCATGTAGAGATTCATGGCAATGCTTCTGATAGCAATTTCATTTTCTGTTGAGAAAATGCCAGCAAGGGGTTCACCAAAACCGATCTGTACAAACGGTATTATGTATTAATCCTAATATTGTAGGTGGCTGAACAATGCAGTAGGAAATGAACTTCATCTTCTTCCGTCTCCATATATGATGGACAAATGTAAGGGCATGAATCAGTGTTGTATTTATACTTATGATTAAATAAATCACTAATTCCCATTCTGAATCGTATTCATGCATATTGAAAGACCTTCTTGTCTAATACATAAAGGTATGGCTCTATACCACGTTCAAACTTTAATAATCTCTAGAAAGAATATCCTGTACTTTGCTGTAAACAATTTCTCCAGTTAGAGAGAGAGAGAGAGAGAGAGAGAGAGAGACGGGCAGGCAGGCAGGCAGGCAGGCACGCAGACAGAAAGACAGACAGACAGACAGACAGACAGAGTGAGTGTACGTGTGCTAGTGAGAGCATGGGTGTGGGTATTCATGTGTGTTGGGAATCTCTGAGACAGTTCAATCGCCACATACCGACATGGTGAGAAGATCAATATTGTCAGGAATAGAGGCGCTGATCATGGAACACTATAGCTTCAAGTGGTGGACCATTTCATGGATCATCATTTCATGCAACCAGTGGGTGCTGAGTTTAAAGCTGCATGTACTCAAAAGTTGTATGCTTCATTAGGTTTTGTATTCGGATAGCGTCTCTCCGCCCAGGACCAAAAGCATGCAGACTACATGTGAGAGCTGTGACTGCATACTACAACGTGATTAACTAAAATGGGGTCATGTGCAAGCATCCAGTGGGAAAGCCCCAACCAACCAAAGACACGCTGATATCTGACTGCGAATATGTTCTGTCTCTTGAGATATTCAGTCTATATGTTGACACGAACAGGATGTAATTCTAAAAGAGAGAGAAGAGAGGAGAGAGAGAGAGAGAGAGAGAGAGAGGAGAGAGAGAGAGAGAGAGAGAGAGAGAGAGAGAGAGAGAGAGGAGGGGGGGTGGGGGTGTGTGGGGTGGGAGAGAGAGAGAGAGAGAGAGAGAGAGATTCAGTCTAATTTTCTCAAGAATTATACATGTACAATGTATACTAAAATGGGTAGATAGTACCAGAGAAACAAAATTCAAATATGGAACTTGACGTAACTACAATGAAATATACATAAAAAACAATTTTCTAAACATCCAAATGTTAAAAACAAATAACATACATGTAGGCCAAAGCCTCTTGATGTACACACCCTCCCCTTCTCCCCCATCCCCAATGAGAGAGAGAGAGAGAGAGAGAGAGAGAGAGAGAGAGAGAGAGAGAGAGAGAGGAGAGAAGAGAGAGAGAGAGAGAGAGAGAGAAGAGAGAGAGAGAGAGAGAGAGAGTGAGTGAGTGAGTGAGTGAGCGAGCAAGTGATTGATTGATTGAGTGATTGAACTTTATTATCCAAGGGAAATTAATGAATTAGGCATAGCTGTCTTACATTCAGCCCTTGTTAAAACAAGCAAGCAAACAAACAAACTCAATCCCACACCCCAACCCCACCAACCTCCCACCCTCTATCCCACCCAATCTTTACACAATAACATTAGTCACAATAAATTCATGGTACAGAAACACCACATTGAAAATAATCACAAAGTGAATATAGAATAAGATGAGAAATTACCTAGGATGACTGCACAAGACAAGGGAGGTATCTAGGCAGCAAGGGCTGTATGATAATCTCATTGTAGTTTCAATTTTAAATTATGTGAAGATTTAATAATTTTAAGAGAATTAGGTACAGTACATGTAAGTTTCACATAATAGCAGCCTGTGAATAAGAAAGGCTATGTTTAACTTTAAACAAATCAATCCTAGGCTGCCATTTTATAAAGTTGTGTACATGAATATTTGAATGTTGGAATAAGTTTATCAAACAATCAGGCATATCACAATCATTAATTTTTTTCATTAAGACACATTTATTAAATTGTAAATGCTTATGAAAAGGTAAGATATTAAGTTCTTTCATTTTATCATTTGCACATAGTGAACTATCTGTTATCATAAGCTTAGAGGCTCTTCGATACAATGACGTCAGCCTTTTCAAGTAGGCATAATTTATTTACAGCCATCCCAAATTGTTGATGCATAATTGACGTGAGATGAAATGTTAGCATGAGGAAGATTTTGCAAGTTTGAATGTTAACAATATGAGTGAGAGATTCAATAATGTAAGGGAACAGACATTTTCAAAATGAAACTGTTAATACCATCATGCCCAATTGATTTTTAATTTATTTTCTCAAGAAATATGCCAACTTCCTGAATGCCAAGAAATGGTTATTAAGTGTAGAGAGCTATTGGATAGTGGTCACTAATACTTACATTGGGTGACCATACATCTCTTACAATGTAAGTGTTTGTGGTGCACAGTTGATCTATATCAAAGTTGATGTCAACTGACTCTTGTTGCCATTTGAACTACCGTAATTTTCGGACTACAAGGCGCTACTGAATAAAAAAAGTCATGTTTCAATCATACATAGGGTGCTACCATATAATAAGGTGATACATCAGAACACATACTTAACAAACAGAAAAGAAATGAACATGGTGCCGAAACCAACCATTGAATCTAATCCAACAAACAGAAGTAAGAATGAAAGTAAACAAGGAGATGTTGAAAAAACATCAGGGCCCGTATTCACAACGGCGATTTATCTTTTTAACACTCGATTTATCCCCTAGCCCCGCGTTATCTTGATCGGTTAGATAAGGTACGCTCGTCAGAGGATCCTAGGTTGCGCTTTGCTATATATACTGGTTTCCAGCCAAGGGAGAGCGGAACAGGCAGTTGGAATCGTCTGAGTTTAGAGATAAATCGGAGTTAAAATAAATCGCCGATAAATCGCCGTTATGAATACGGGCCCAGAACCATTCAAAAAAGTAAATTAATATCACGTCAGCTGTGGGTGTTGTTGTTTTTTTAGTCGTTTGAAATCTATTTCAGTCATACATAAGACACAACCAAATATAAGACACATGTCAGAAAATTTGAGAAAAAAGTATCGCCTTATACTCAAGTTATAGTCCGAAAATTACGGTAATTGTGTGAGACCAAAAAGAGTAATAGTGGAATCCCATGCACTATTCTTTATGAAATAATCAATATTTAAATTGCCCTATAGAATCACATCCATTTTGAAGGTACATACTTTGTCCATCATTTTTACACATCTATCATTATCCCAATATAACAGAAGAGTGCACATTACTTTTCACTTCAAGCCATAAACATTAAACATTGAATGTTTCTAAATCGGATCAACAAACTACACATTGTTTCATATCACACACAAAAAAAGCAAATATCATATTCCCAGTTTGACCAGAATGTTCAGCTTCACTTCTCTCAGTATAGAAACCTGGAAAATTAATGGTATCAGGACGGACAAGAAACTTCATGAGAAGTGAGATGACTGACGGTCTTCAAGCGTTATGGCCCTGTCTTCCTGACACTCTCTGTGGAGTGGGCCACACCTGGCTTATAGTCCCAGGTGCCCATCAGTCGTCAGGCACACTGTACTATGGTCTGCCTCGCCTTAGCGCAGGCTGAGAATGTGGAAAGAAGGAAGCCCCTCCACCTAATATGTAGACCTTTATACTCTGTGGACTGTCCCCTGGTTGCCCTCTGATGCACCGCATTTTCCCACGTTTCTTTTCAGCCAAATCCAGCAGGATGCCCTCTCTGCTGTCTCAGCCATGGTCCTCAAGAACTTTGTACTCTGTCTCTTGGGGAGGCCGAGCTGCCTGCAGACTTTGTAGGCGGAGTACCCCACGAGCCTCTTGCTCCAATCTCTGCTGCCAACACTGTGGTCTTGACTCCCTGTGTGGCTAGGTGCTTGGCAAGTGGCTATCATTGTTTATACCTAGATGAAGACGTGTTTCACACAATCCAAAAATGTGCTGCTTTTCTCTCTGAATAAAAAAGTTGATGTCCACTACCTTGTTATAAAGATGATAGACATTAATATGTTCAACACACAGTTTGTGCTTTGTCATTGAAGTAGGTACCAAAACACATATGCAAGCACACACAAACACAAATGTTAATTCATTTTTTAACGTAGTAAAGGGCAAGAATAATGAAAGAAGAAGATATCAGTTAGAACTATGACATTCCTAATGATGTGGGAATTATCACTGCAAGGAACCCCTAGTAGCAAACTTCGGCAACGGTG
>JAWQFJ010011346.1:2500-17500 GCA_034096865.1 Theodoxus fluviatilis
CTGTAACCCCACGCCGCAATGGACGTGCTGTCTCCAAGCCCACGCCGCACTGTACGTGCTGTCTCCAAGCCCACGCCGCAATGGACGTGCTGTCTCCAAGCCCACGCCGCAATGGACGTCCTGTCTCCAACCCCACGCCGCAATGGACGTCCTGTCTCCAACCCCACGCCGCAATGGACGTCCTGTCTCCAAGCCCACGCCGCAATGGACGTCCTGTCTCCAACCCTACGCCGCAATGGACGTGCTGTCTCCAATCCCACGCCGCAATGGACGTGCTGTCTCCAAGCCCACGCCGCAATGGAAGTGCTGTCTCCAAGCCCACGCCGCAATGGGCGTGCTGTCTCCAAGCCCACGCCGCAATGGACGTGCTGTCTCCAACCCCACGCCGCAATGGACGTGCTGTCTCCAACCCCACGCCGCAATGGACGCGCTGTCTCCAAGCCCACGCCGCACTGGAGGCCTTGTCTCCAACATCACGCCGCCATAGACGTGCTGTCTCCAACCCCACGCCGCACTACACGCGCTGTCTCCAAGCTCACGCCGCACTGTACGTGCTCTCTCCAACCCCACGCCGCACTGGACGTGCTGTCTCCAACCCCACGCCGCACTGCACGTGCTGTCTCCAAGCCCACGCCGCAATGGGCGTACTGTCTCCAAGCCCACGCCGCAATGGGCGTACTGTCTCCAAGCCCACGCCGCAATGGGCGTACTGTCTCCAAGCCCACGCCGCAATGGGCGTACTGTCTCCAAGCCCACGCCGCAATGGACATGCTGTCTCCAACCCCACGCCGCACTGCACGTGCTGTCTCCAAGCCCACGCCGCACTGCACGTGCTGTCTCCAACCCCACGCCGCACTGCACGTGCTGTCTCCAAGCCCACGCCGCACTGCACGTGCTGTCTCCAACCCCACGCCGCAATGAATGGGCTGTCTCCAAGCCCACGCCGCAAAGGACGTGCTGTCTCCAAGCCCACGCCGCAATGGACGTCCTGTCTCCAACCCAACGCCGCAAAGGACGTGCTGTCTCCAAGCCCACGCCGCAATGGACGTGCTGTCTCCAAGCCCACGCCGCAATGGACGTGCTGTCTCCAAGCCCACGCCGCAATGGACGTGCTGTCTCCAACCCCACGCCGCAATGGACGTCCTGTCTCCAAGCCCACGCCGCAAAGGACGTGCTGTCTCCAAGCCCACGCCGCAATGGACGTCCTGTCTCCAACCCCACGCCGCAATGGACGTGCTGTCTCCAAGCCCACGCCGCAATGGACGTGCTGTCTCCAAGCCCACGCCGCAATGGACGTTCTGTCTCCAAGCCCACGCCGCAATGGACGGGCTGTCTCCAAGCCCACGCCGCAAAGGACGTGCTGTCTCCAAGCCCACGCCGCAATGGACGTGCTGTCTCCAAGCCCACGCCGCAAAGGACGTGCTGTCTCCAACCCCACGCCGCACTGCACGTGCTGTCTCCAAGCCCACGCCGCACTGGACGTGCTGTCTCCAAGCCCACGCCGCAATGGACGGGCTGTCTCCAAGCCCACGCCGCAAAGGACG
Source organism: Theodoxus fluviatilis (assembly GCA_034096865.1). Classification (NCBI taxonomy): domain Eukaryota; kingdom Metazoa; phylum Mollusca; class Gastropoda; order Cycloneritida; family Neritidae; genus Theodoxus; species Theodoxus fluviatilis. The sequence continues at coordinate 4,045 of JAWQFJ010011346.1, forward strand.
TGCTGTCTCCAAGCCCACGCCGCAATGGACGTGCTGTCTCCAAGCCCACGCCGCAATGGACGTGCTGTCTCCAACCCCACGCCGCAATGGACGCGCTGTCTCGAAGCCCACGCCGCAAAGGACGTCCTGTCAAGAGAAGGATCACCAGGGAGACGACAGCCTTGGCGGTGATCGGACATTGTTGGCCTCGGCCGTGACGTCATGGCGTGACCCTGGCCATTGAGGACTAATGGTCAGTCATGGGTCGTGGCCTGGAAGTGGAAAGCATGGTCCATGTCTGCCATTTCCTCCACTAGGTCCTGGGCTCCAAGCAGTCTCCGTAACCATGGATACTTGGCGTGGAGGTGGTTGTAACCATGGATACGTGGCGTGGAGGTGGTTGTAACCATGGATACTTGGCGTGGAGGTGGTTGTAACCATGGATACGTGGCGTGGAGGTGGTTGTAACCATGGATATGTGACGTGGAGGTGATTGTAACCATGGATACGTGGCGTGGAGGTGGTTGTAACCATGGATACGTTGCGTGGAGGTGGGTGTAACCATGGATACGTTGCGTGGAGGTGGGTGTAACCATGGATACGTGGCGTGGAGATGGTTGTAACCATGGATACGTGGCGTGGAGGTGGTTGTAACCATGGATATGTGACGTGGAGGTGGTTGTAACCATGGATACGTGACGTGGAGGTGGTTGTAACCATGGATACGTGGCGTGGAGGTGGTTGTAACCATGGATACGTGGCGTGGAGGTGGTTGTAACCAACGCTGATCTGTGGTGGTTGTCCACATGAGGGTGGTAGGAATGGTGGTTGTTTTGGTGAAAGTAAATGTAGTAGTGATGGTAATGGTGGTGAAAATAGTGGTAGTAGTGATGGTTACAGTTGTGAAAGTGGTGGTAGTAGTAATGGTTATAGTGGTTAAAGTAGTGGTAGTAGTGAGAGTTAAAGTAATGAAAGTGGTGGTAGTAGTGATGGTTATAGTGGTTAAAGTAGTGGTAGTATTGATAGTTATGGTGGTGAAAGTAGTGGTAGTAGTGAGAGTTAAAGTGGTGAAATAGTGGTAGTAGTGACGGTTATAGTTGTAATTGTAATGGTGGTAGTGAGCAATAGTGGTGAAAGTAGTGGTAGTAGTGATGGTTATAGTGGTAAAAGTAGTCGTGGTTATAGTGGTAGAAGATAAAGGTGTAATCTTATAAAGCAATTTCTCACGCATGTCTGGAGCTCAATCCACTTTGCACTTTTCCTCCTGGTCACTGGGCCCCACAACCAATCTTTTACTGCCACCTGACAGCAAACACATCGACAGACAGGTACAGCCACGTGACAGCAAACACATCGACAGACAGGCACTGCCACCTGACAACAAACACATCGACAGACAGGTACTGCCACGTGACAGCAAACACATCGACAGACAGGTACTGCCACGTGACAGCAAACACAGCGACAGACAGGTACTGCCACCTGACAGCAAACACATCGACAGACAGGTACTGCCACCTGACAGCAAACACAGCGACAGACAGGTACTGCCACCTGACAACAAACACAGCGACAGACAGGTACTGCCACGTGACAGCAAACACATCGACAGACAGGTACTGCCACGTGACAGCAAACATATCGACAGACAGGTACTGACTGCCACGTGACAGCAAACACATCGACAGACAGGTACTGCCACCCGTCAGCAAACACATCGACAGACAGGTACTGCCACCCGTCAGCAAACACAGCGACAGACAGGTACTGCCACCTGACAACAAGCACAGCGACAGACAGGTACTGCCACCCGTCAGCAAACACATCGACAGACAGGTACTGCCACCTGACAACAAACACATCGACAGACAGGTACTGCCACCTGACAACAAACACATCGACAGACAGGTACTGCCACCTGACAACAAACACATCGACAGACAGGTACTGCCACGTGACAGCAAACACAGCGACAGACAAGTACTGCCACCTGACAGCAAACACATCGACAGACAGGTACAGCCACGTGACAGCAAACACATCGACAGACAGGTACTGCCACGTGACAGCAAACACATCGACAGACAGGCACTGCCACCTGACAACAAGCACATCGACAGACAGGTACTGCCACCTGACAACAAACACATCGACAGACAGGTACTGCCACCTGACAGCAAACACATCGACAGACAGGTACTGCCACCTGACAGCAAACACATCGACAGACAGGTACTGCCACCTGACAGCAAACACATCGACAGACAGGTACTGCCACGTGACAGCAAACACATCGACAGACAGGTACTGCCACCTGACAACAAGCACATCGACAGACAGGTACTGCCACCTGACAACAAACACATCGACAGACAGGCACTGCCACCTGACAACAAGCACATCGACAGACAGGTACTGCCACGTGACAACAAGCACATCGACAGACAGGTACTGCCACGTGACAACAAGCACATCGACAGACAGGTACTGCCACCTGACAACAAGCACATCGACAGATAGGTACTGCCACGTGACAGCAAACACATCGACAGACAGGTAGGACGCACAGACACGCAGCAGCAGCAACTCTGCTACCTGGGGAGGATTCCAACCGATGCTAGTGCAGAACCGCATACAAAGGTCAATCGCACTGCAGTGAGCCATCGCTACCCGCACAGGTAGCCGGTTTTACTCCTGGGTGGGGAGAAGCAATGCTAATTAAGCGTCTTGCTCAAGGACAACTCCTGGGTGGGAAGAAGCAATGCTAATTAAGCGTCTTGCTCAAGGACAACTCCTGGGTGGGAAGAAGCAATGCTAATTAAGCGTCTTGCTCAAGGACAACTCCTGGGTGGGAAGAAGCAATGCTAATTAAGCGTCTTGCTCAAGGACAACTCCTGGGTGGGAAGAAGCAATGCTAATTAAGCGTCTTGCTCAAGGACAACTCCTGGGTGGGAAGAAGCAATGCTAATTAAGCGACTTGCTCAAGGATGCAACTTAGGATCGGCGCAGCTTCGAACGCCGCACCCACTAGCCGCAAGCGACCGCAGGTCGAGCGCGCTGACCACTCTGCTACAGAGCCCCACTGTCCAAGGAGAGGACGAATTTCACCTGCGTTCTTCCCGCTCCTTTCTGAGCATCAGATAGCAGGAAGGAATAACCCATTCTAGGAACCCGAGTCACGTGACTCTGGCGCAGTTCGCAATGAATGCGTAATAGACTTGACCCTTCGCATTACAGCATTGCGCCAAAAATAGTTCGTTCTGGTACTATTTTTTCTCCACTTTTTACAGAAATCATTCAGATGTCAAAACCTCTTTCCATTTCAATACAAACTGGGCTAGAGACACTTTCGCCGCTAGGGAAGTCTCTATATAGTTAACTAGAGTGGGTTGACATTACATGTACATCCATTTATTTCGACAGGTCACAGACTCAGGAAGTATCGCTGGCGGGTCACACTGACCTCCTCAGTGAAGACGCCAGCGACGAAAAACTCCGAGCCGCAAATTGCGCTGACTCAGTCATCCCTTATCTCGCCATCTCCAGTGTGACGTCAGAGGCAGTAGCGGGGAAGGAATTTGGGGACTCCACCTTTGCATTATCGTTGTTGCCGTCGTCTGTTCCCTCCCTCTCGATGACATTTAATGGTTGGTTGGCGAAGCCTTGTTCACACGACAGAGGTTCCGTCCTGAGTGCAGACAGTGTAAAATGATGAGCGCCTTTTCTGACTATCTACACAGCCAGCCGTTAGCTGCACAGCTGCGTAAAAATATCTTGTTCACTTTTATTTCCGCACGTCTATTTGTTGTTGTTGTTGTTGTTCTTATTGCTGTTTTTGTTGATGATGATGATGATGATGATGATGATGATGATGATGATGATGATGATGATGATGATGATGATGATGATGATGATGATGACGACGATGATGATGATGATGATGATGATGATGATGATGATGATGATGATGATGATGATGATGATGATGATGATGATGATGATGATGATGATGATGATGATGATGATGACGATGATGACGATGATGACGATGATGATGATTCTGATGATGATGATTGGTCTAAATATTTTTGTGTGTGAAAAAGACTTTATGCTAATATTCTGCGACGATAGTTTTCATTGCTCAAATTGATGTCTGGTCACTCCGTTAATGAACACACCCACCACAGTCCGTATCACAGGTACATTTCACAGTACCACGCCGTATCACAGGTACATTTCACAGTACCACGCCGTATCACAGGTACATGTCACAGTACCACGCCGTGTCACAGGTACATTTCACAGTACCACGCCGTGTCACAGGTACATTTCACAGTACCACGCCGTGTCACAGGTACATGTCACAGTACCACGCCGTGTCACAGGTACATTTCACAGTACCACGCCGTGTCACAGGTACATTTCACAGTACCACGCCGTGTCACAGGTACATTTCACAGTACCACGCCGTGTCACAGGTACATTTCACAGTACCACGCCGTGTCACAGGTACATGTCACAGTACCACGCCGTGTCACAGGTACATTTCACAGTACCACGCCGTGTCACAGGTACATTTCACAGTACCACGCCGTGTCACAGGTACATTTCACAGTACCACGCCGTGTCACAGGTACATTTCACAGTACCACGCCGTGTCACAGGTACATGTCACACGTTGCTGCGTGCTGGGATCACTCATTTTGTAGATCGATGTTTAGAAAATGAATCGACGAAAAAAATGGCTGCCGATGTCCGACTGTGCCACAATGAATCGCGGGTGCGGATTGGGGTGGGTGGGGGGTAGGGGTGGGGGTGGTGGTGGTGGTGGGGGTGGTGGTAGGGGGTGGGGGCGGGATTGGGGGTGGAGGGGTGGGGGTGGGGGCGGGGATGGGTGGGTGGGGGTGGTGGGTATATGGTATATTTTCCCACAGCTGGGCAGATAATGCAGTCACAATCCACGTTTAATCGTCAGTGTTGGCGCAATAATTATACTTCTTCCGCATGAAACACGTTTATTACAGTAGTGAAGTCTTTCCACACGACAGAAGTTTCGTCCTAACGAAGACGACAAAAAAAGTCCCTCGCATTATCATAGCTGGCGACATGATTAAACTTCTACGCCTAAAAGTAGTCTCATAGAGTAGCGAAGTGTTGTTCACGCGACAGAGGTTTCGTCCTGACTACAAACTACAGTAAAGATCGCATTTGTGTCGCCAGTGTTGACGTCACAATCATACGTCCTCCGCCTGAAAGTAGTCTCATTGAGTAGCGAAGTGTTGTTCACGCGACGAAAATTGTTCAGGCTAGAGGAGACTAGAAACCACCTCCACTTAGTCGTCATCTACGATTCCTTTTCACACGACAGAAATTCATCAAAACTAGAAGAGTCAATGAGTAAAAAGCCCATTTGCACACATTATGGTCACTACCGCCAGCTATAACTAATGATTGATGGAAAACAGACTATTAGAGTAGCTAAACCTTGTTCACACGCGGAAAGTTCGCCAAAACTAGTAATGTCAATGATAGCCATCTTTGTTTGCATTTTCATCGCTGTTGTCATCTACCGTATAATCTCTGCTTCAAAGAACTATTATGGATAGAGGAATGAAACCTTGTTCACACTACAGAGGGTAGTGCAAACAAAAGAGTCAATGAAAAACCACATTTGCATCACCATCGTCGTTGTCATCTACGACTTCTGTTTGGAAGAAAGTTGACGGTCAGTGTCCCAAAGCCTTGTATACAAGACAAATGTTCATCCCAGTTTCACGAGTAATCAGAAAACCATGTTTGCATAATCACTGTTCTTGTCATCTATAATTTCTGTTTTGAAGAAATCTGACGCTTAAAGTGGCATAGCCTTACCTGCCGTACTCTCTATCTGCCTGCCGCCTGCGCGCACGCGCGTGTGTGTGTTTGTGTGTGTCTGTCTGTCCGTCTGTCCGTCCGTTCGTCCATTCGCCCACCCGCCCGTCCGCCCGTCCGCCCGTCCGTCCGTCTGTTTGTCTGCCTCTGTATATGTATGCGTGTGCGTTACCGTCTGAAAGCGTCTTCCACCGTCGGCATAATTCACTGCATGCTTATCACTCGATCCTACTGCCTGCCTGCCTGCCTGCCTGCCTGCCTGCCTGCCTGCCCGCCTGCCCGCCCGCCCGCCTGCCTGCCTGCCTGCCTGCCTGCCTGCCCGCCCGCCCGCCCGCCCGCCCGCCCGCCCGCCTGCCTGCCTGCCTGCCTGCCTGCCCGCCCGCCTGCCTGCCTGCCTTTCTCCAAGCCCGTGCTCATTAGGCGCTACTCACGCTTCGAACTATGACCTCCTAACAGCCCTTAGACATGTAAAGACACGTGATCGGTAGTCCCACTTGCACCTGCCTTATCACTGCGGGGGCGTGTTGCATGGCCGTCAGGTCCTGCGAGACACAGGCCGGTGTCAACATGTGTCAAGATCCGTAAACCTTCCTCATGTGCTGGAGTGCTGCGTTGCTGCATTGCTGGAGTGCTGCCTTGCTGCATTGCTGGAGTGCTGCCTTGCTGCATTGCTGGAGTGCTGCCTTGTTGCATTGCTGGAGTGCTGCCTTGCTGCCTTGCTGCATTGCTGGAGTGCTGCCTTGCTGCCTTGCTGCATTGCTGCCTTGCTGCATTGCTGGAGTGCTGCATTGCTGGAGTGCTGCCTTGCTGCATTGCTGGAGTGCTGCCTTGCTGCATTGCTGGAGTGCTGCATTGCTGGAGTGCTGCCTTGTTGCATTGCTGAAGTGCTGCCTTGCTGCATTGCTGCATTGCTGGAGTGCTGCCTTGCTGCATTGCTGGAGTGCTGCATTGCTGGAGTGCTGCCTTGTTGCATTGCTGGAGTGCTGCCTTGCTGCCTTGCTGGAGTGCTGCCTTGTTGCATTGCTGGAGTGCTGCCTTGCTGCATTGCTGGAGTGCTGCCTTGCTGCCTTGCTGCATTGCTGGAGTGCTGCCTTGCTGCATTGCTGGAGTGCTGCCTTGTTGCATTGCTGGAGTGCTGCGTTGCTGCGTTGCTGCATTGCTGGAGTGCTGCCTTGCTGAATTGCTGGAGTGCTGCGTTGCTGCATTGCTGGAGTGCTGCCTTGTTGCATTGCTGGAGTGCTGCCTTGTTGCATTGCTGGAGTGCTGCCTTGCTGCATTGCTGCATTGCTGGAGTGCTGCCTTGCTGCATTGCTGGAGTGCTGCGTTGCTGCATTGCTGGAGTGCTGCATTGCTGGAGTGCTGCCTTGCTGCATTGCTGGAGTGCTGCCTTGTTGCATTGCTGCATTGCTGGAGTGCTGCCTTGCTGCATTGCTGGAGTGCTGCCTTGCTGCATTGCTGGAGTGCTGCCTTGCTGCATTGCTGGAGTGCTGCCTTGCTGCATTGCTGGAGTGCTGCCTTGTTGCATTGCTGGAGTGCTGCCTTGCTGCCTTGCTGGAGTGCTGCCTTGTTGCATTGCTGGAGTGCTGCCTTGCTGCATTGCTGGAGTGCTGCCTTGCTGCCTTGCTGCATTGCTGGAGTGCTGCCTTGCTGCATTGCTGGAGTGCTGCCTTGTTGCATTGCTGGAGTGCTGCGTTGCTGCGTTGCTGCATTGCTGGAGTGCTGCCTTGCTGCCTTGCTGCATTGCTGGAGTGCTGCGTTGCTGCATTGCTGGAGTGCTGCCTTGTTGCATTGCTGGAGTGCTGCCTTGTTGCATTGCTGGAGTGCTGCCTTGCTGCATTGCTGCATTGCTGGAGTGCTGCCTTGCTGCATTGCTGGAGTGCTGCGTTGCTGCATTGCTGGAGTGCTGCCTTGCTGCATTGCTGGAGTGCTGCCTTGCTGCATTGCTGGAGTGCTGCCTTGTTGCATTGCTGCATTGCTGGAGTGCTGCCTTGCTGCATTGCTGGAGTGCTGCCTTGCTGCATTGCTGGAGTGCTGCCTTGCTGCATTGCTGGAGTGCTGCCTTGCTGCATTACTGGAGTGCTGCCTTGCTGCATTGCTGCCTTGCTGCATTGCTGGAGTGCTGCATTGCTGGAGTGCTGCATTGCTGCATTGCTGGAGTGCTGCCTTGCTGCATTGCTTCCTTGCTGCATTGCTTCCTTGCTGCATTGCTGGAGTGCTGCCTTGCTGCATTGCTTCCTTGCTGCATTGCTTCCTTGCTGCATTGCTTCCTTGCTGCATTGCTTCCTTGCTGCATTGCTGGAGTGCTGCCTAGCTGGAGTGCTGCCTTGCTGCATTGCTGGAGTGCTGCCTTGCTGCATTGCTGGAGTGCTGCCTTGCTGCATTGCTGCCTTGCTGCATTGCTGGAGTGCTGTATTGCTGCATTGCTGGAGTGCTGCCTTGCTGCCTTGCTGCATTGCTGGAGTGCTGCCTTGCTGCATTGCTGCCTTGCTGCATTGCTGGAGTGCTGCCTTGCTGCATTGCTGGAGTGCTGCCTTGCTGCATTGCTGCATTGCTGCCTTGCTGCATTGCTGGAGTGCTGCATTGCTGGAGTGCTGCCTTGCTGGAGTGCTGCCTTGCTGCATTGCTGGAGTGCTGCCTTGCTGCCTTGCTGCATTGCTGCCTTGCAGCATTGCTGGAGTGCTGCCTTGCTGCCTTGCTGCATTGCTGGAGTGCTGCCTTGCTGCATTGCTGGAGTGCTGCCTTGCTGCATTGCTGCCTTGCTGCATTGCTGGAGTGCTGCCTTGCTGCCTTGCTGCATTGCTGGAGTGCTGCCTTGCTGCATTGCTGGAGTGCTGCCTTGCTGCATTGCTGCATTGCTGGAGTGCTGCCTTGCTGCATTGCTGGAGTGCTGCCTTGCTGCATTGCTGGAGTGCTGCCTTGCTGCGTTGCTGCCTTGCTGCATTGCTGCATATCTGCATTGCTGGAGTGCTGCGTTGCTGCGTTGTTGCCTTGCTGCATTGCTGGAGTGCTGCCTTGCTGGAGTGCTGCCTTGCTGGAGTGCTGCCTTGCTGCCTTGCTGGAGTGCTGCCTTGCTGCCTTGCTGCGTTGCTGCCTTGCTGCATTGCTGGAGTGCTGCCTTGCTGCATTGCTGGAGTGCTGCCTTGCTGCATTGCTGGAGTGCTGCCTTGCTGCATTGCTGGAGTGCTGCCTTGCTGCATTGCTGGAGTGCTGCCTTGCTGCATTGCTGGAGTGCTGCCTTGCTGCCTTGCTGCCTTGCTGCCTTGCTGCATTGCTGGAGTGCTGCCTTGCTGCATTGCTGCCTTGCTGCATTGCTGGAGTGCTGCGTTGCTGCGTTGCTACATTGCTGCGGGCTTTGTCTTTTCGGGGCCTGTCCCAAGCAGCAATGGCCGGAGAAGAGTTCACCAGGGGTCATATGGTAATTAGTAGCACAGTCATGATTGTAGGTTATATAACTTCCGGTGCTATATGTTAGGGTATGTTTCGGGTCTGTGTTGAGGAGTGATGATCGCTAGATCGTGGCAAAAGGATGGCTTTAAAACATGCAAAAAGATTAATTAGATTAAAAGCTAATCAAAAATAGTCATAATAGACCATTGTAAAGTATAACTTCTGCACAAAACCCACAGAAGATAAGTAAACAAACCACACCGTACGTACCTAGCAGACGAACGCGATCGAACCATAGCAACTACGCCAGCGGACGATCGAGTTAGTGTGATATAATGTTTCATGTAAAGCTGGAATGAGTGGCAGCAGATAACTGTTTAGTTCTGGCTTGAATTAACAATTTTATTTCCCTGGTCTGGCGAGGACAGAAAATTCACGATCATCGAGTCGATGAGTGCATGATCAGCTTGCCCGCATTCGGCGTAATGTGACGTGTAAGATGATGACAAGAAAATGGCACTAAAGCTCAAAACAAAGTTTCATGACAACTAACATCACTGATTATATTACTAATTGACCATTTATACACTTACAGCTAGTGCTCAAAGCAAACAAAGCACACTGCGGGGAGTGTCCCGGACACGCATCAAAACTCAGAGCACGAGTGATCGTTTCGCTTTTCTCTCATTTGTTTCCTCTGCTCCGACATGGTAAGCTGGCTGTGCCATGAAACCAACACCTAAATCAGAGTTAGTTCATACATTTTTCTTTCTAAGGTTGATGTCTGTGAGGAAGAAAACGCGTTACATTGACTTTCTCAAGCCCGATGCCCGTCGACGTTACCTCAACAAAATTGAGGTGATCTGCGGGCTCGATCCATACCAGCTGACGCCCCCTGTGGATTAAGGGGGTGGAGTGGGGGTAAAAATCGACCCACCGCGTCGCGATTCGTAAGAGGCGAATAACTAGGAACATCGTGACTATATTTGCGCTGACTCGGAACTATTCTAGTGGTTTTTGTGCTCGGTAGCCTTACATAGCCTACAAAGGCTGATAAGAGTTAAAACTCCATCCACCCATCCATCCATCCATTCATCCGTCCATCCATCCATCCATACCAGCTGACGAAGGACCAACTTGATCCGGAATTGAGGAACATTCCGCCAACGAGTGCCATGAACATATTTAGTTGTTGTACTCGGAACATCGGCGAACACGTTGGAGGAGTTTAAGAATTATATTTCTTTGGAAGCCTGTCCATTATTCGTAGCAGGATTTGTGGGATTTGTCTGCTGATTCTCGCCGGGTCTTTGTCTCGAAGGTCAGATCTATTCTGTAAATCTTCTTTTTCCATCCTCTTCGTCTAGCTTCGGTCACCCTTTGCACAATCGGACCTTGATTGGTTTTCTCTGGTGGTATAAAGTAGTAGGAGCATTTGACTCCTGTTTATTTGTCTTTTTGTTGGTTGTTAGAACAATCTTTCACGCAGCAAGAAGTCGGCATGGTTGCACGTCTCCCGTAGCACAGCTTAGCAGACAGCGCTCGTCTCCTACCAACATGGCTGAAAGCACGTGGCTTCTACAAATAACTCCGGAAGTGACGACAACGCGTCTCCGGCCATTGCATTGCCTGTACATCTGCTTCCCCATGTTGACACCGGCCTATTCCTCACAGGCTCTCGTCTTTCCTCGCGTCTTTGCAATGCGCCCGTTTCCCGCGCCACTCTGGCGCCACGCATGCGCAGTAATGTCATCCTCAAATAAAGCCAAGAAGACTGAGGGCGACACCTGTAGATTAGTCCTCGAGGTCATGGACAATGCGTGCATGTCTCACCGATTTCTTCGGTGGACAACAGCCAGACTACGAGGTAATAGATGAGTCCTCTGCTTAACCCACGCATTTTAGATGTTTCTCTGGTTTGATCTGATCCGCGTTGCCAGACTACAGAATGAAGAAAAAATTAATAACGGTTGAAGTTGATGGGCGGGTTGTTGCCAACTTTCGAGGTTAAGAGAGTAACTCTACCCAGTTTTATCTGGGTTCTGTGTTGTAACTCAGATTGCGCCCGCTAACACAGATGATGATGTAAGGGGTTTTAAGGCCTATCAGCCGTTGTATGCTGTGTGAGGCCATATATCACGGAAGTCCCTATATGTAGAACTGGTTGAGTAATAGCAAGTTCAGTCTCAATGTCCCTAGGATTATAAGATTAGATTATCATACAGCCCCTGCTGCCTAGACACATGTACCTCCCTCATACAGCCCCTACTGCCTAGACACATGTACCTTCCTCATACAGCCCCTACTGCCTAGACACATGTACCTTCCTCATACAGCCCCTACTGCCTAGACACATGTACCTCCCTCATACAGCCCCTACTGCCTAGACACACGTACCTCCCTCATACAGCCCCCGCTGCCTAGACACATGTACCTTCCTCATACAGCCCCTACTGCCTAGACACATGTACCTTCCTCATACAGCCCCTACTGCCTAGACACATGTACCTTCCTCATACAGCCCCTACTGCCTAGACACATGTACCTCCCTCATACAGCCCCTACTGCCTAGACACATGTACCTCCCTCATACAGCCCCTACTGCCTAGACACATGTACCTCCCTCATACAGCCCCTACTGCCTAGACACATGTACCTCCCTCATACAGCCCCTACTGCCTAGACACATGTACCTCCCTCATACAGCCCCTACTGCCTAGACACATGTACCTCCCTCATACAGCCCCTACTGCCTAGACACATGTACCTCCCTCATACAGCCCCTACTGCCTAGACACATGTACCTCCCTCATACAGCCCCTACTGCCTAGACACATGTACCTCCCTCATACAGCCCCCGCTGCCTAGACACATGTACCTCCCTCATACAGCCCCTACTGCCTAGACACATGTACCTCCCTCATACAGCCCCCGCTGCCTAGACACATGTACCTCCCTCATACAGCCCCTACTGCCTAGACACATGTACCTCCCTCATACAGCCCCTACTGCCTAGACACATGTACCTCCCTCATACAGCCCCTACTGCCTAGACAAATGTACCTCCCTCATACAGCCCCTACTGCCTAGACACATGTACCTCCCTCATACAGCCCCTACTGCCTAGACACATGTACCTCCCTCATACAGCCCCTACTGCCTAGACACATGTACCTCCCTCATACAGCCCCCGCTGCCTAGACACATGTACCTCCCTCATACAGCCCCTACTGCCTAGACACATGTACCTCCCTCATACAGCCTCTACTGCCTAGACACATGTACCTCCCTCATACAGCCCCTACTGCCTAGACACATGTACCTCCCTCATACAGCCCCTACTGCCTAGACACACGTACCTCTCTCATACAGCCCCTACTGCCTAGACACACGTACCTCCCTCATACAGCCCCTACTGCCTAGACACATGTACCTCCCTCATACAGCCCCTACTGCCTAGACACATGTACCTCCCTCATACAGCCCCTACTGCCTAGACACATGTACCTCCCTCATACAGCCCCTACTGCCTAGACACATGTACCTCCCTCATACAGCCCCTACTGCCTAGACACATGTACCTCCCTCATACAGCCCCTACTGCCTAGACACATGTACCTCCCTCATACAGCCTCCGCTGCCTAGACACATGTACCTCCCTCATACAGCCCCTACTGCCTAGACACATGTACCTCCCTCATACAGCCCCTACTGCCTAGACACACGTACCTTCCTCATACAGCCCCTACTGCCTAGACACATGTACCTCCCTCATACAGCCCCTACTGCCTAGACACATGTACCTCCCTCATACAGCCCCTACTGCCTAGACACATGTACCTCCCTCATACAGCCCCTACTGCCTAGACACATGTACCTCCCTCATACAGCCCCCGCTGCCTAGACACATGTACCTCCCTCATACAGCCCCTACTGCCTAGACACATGTACCTCCCTCATACAGCCCCTACTGCCTAGACACATGTACCTCCCTCATACAGCCCCTACTGCCTAGACACATGTACCTCCCTCATACAGCCCCTACTGCCTAGACACACGTACCTCCCTCATACAGCCCCTACTGCCTAGACACACGTACCTCCCTCATACAGCCCCTACTGCCTAGACACATGTACCTCCCTCATACAGCCCCTACTGCCTAGACACATGTACCTCCCTCATACAGCCCCTACTGCCTAGACACATGTACCTCCCTCAT
>JAWQFJ010011346.1:22500-35000 GCA_034096865.1 Theodoxus fluviatilis
CACGTAGGCCAGGAAACTATAGGGTGACCAGGAAACAGTTACGGCTGCACAAAGGCACTCTCGAGAGAAGCCACACGTAGGCCTGGAAACTATAGGGTGACCAGGAAACAGTTACGGCTGCACAAAGGCACTCTCGAGGGAAGCCACACGTAGGCCAGGACACTATAGGGTGACCAGGAAACAGTTACGGCTGCACAAAGGCACTCTCGAGGGAAGCCACACGTAGGCCAGGGAACTATAGGGTGACCAGGAAACAGTTACTGCTGCACAAGGGCACTCTCGAGGGAAGCCACACGTAGGCCAGGGAACTATAGGGTGACCAGGAAACAGTTACTGCTGCACAAAGGCACTCTCGAGAGAAGCCACACGTAGGCCAGGAAACTATATGGTGACCAGGAAACAGTTACTGCTGCACAAAGGCAATCACTCCGCACACTTGTAAGCCGTCCTGGGGTGCGACGCGTGCAAACTCCTTCAGCCAACGTATTTGCCCGAGTCGGAAATAACGCTTGCCATATCTTGAGTGTTGAATAAATTCCAAAGTAGAAGGGGCTTTTTTGTTGGGGGACTGGGAGGGTGGGGGGTGGAGTGGGAGGTGGGGGTTGGGGATGGTAAACTGACGTCGTGACTTTCCCAACCTCACGTTTGGCCTTTCCGCCAACCCCAACCTTGAACAAACCTACATGCATGTATACGCACATACATGTGGATTAGTATGCACGAAAGTTGGTGTGCATACATATTTTTGCGTAAGAAATGTATATGCAGAGAAGAGAGAGAGACAGAGAGAGATATATATATATATATATATATATATATATAGAGAGAGAGAGAGAGAGAGAGAGACAGGCAGACAGACAGACACACAAACACAGACACACAGACACACATACACACAGACACTGACAGACAGAGACAGAGACAGAGAGAGAGAGAGAGAGAGAGAGAGAGAGACAGATACAGAAAGAGAGACGGACAGACAGACACACACACACATTCATGCACGCACGAATGCACGCATGCATGCGTGCACGCACACACACACACACGCACACACACAAACACACACACACACGCATGCATGCATGCACGCAAACACATACTCACACACACACACGCACACACACACACACACACAAACACACGCACACACACACACGCACACACACACACACGCATGCATGCATGCACGCAAACACACACACACACACATACACACACACCTACTCATACCCCCATTTCAAGAAGTATTTGTTGTCAAAGGTTATATTTCAGTTTCCATTGACAATGTACCAGTTGTACTACGAAAACAACCATCGCCACAACCAACCCTACGCCAGTCTAAAACACCACTACAGCCATTACCACTATACTCATCATGGGCAATAAGGAGTTTACCGGTCTACGTGCTACCACCACAAAGACGGCAAACCACCAACTTTTCGCCACTACTACACTGTTCCTAGCACCACTACAACAGCCATTAGTACCATCACTAGTGAGAGTAGTCTTTTGTTTCAAGAACAACTGGGCCTGAGCTACTTCCGGTGGACACTGAGTGGCTCTGCAGCCCCGTTCTGGAGCTGCAGGGTGGAAGGCAGGCAGGACACTGGAATGGTCAGCTCCCTCCTGGAGCTGCAGGGTGGAGGGCAGGCAGGACACCGGAACTCCGACATTGCCACTTGGATTGTTCTAGCTCTGTGGCGAGGCTATTGCCACTTGGATTGTCCTAGCTCGGTGGCGAGGCTATTGCCACTTGGATTGTCCTAGCTCTGTGGCGAGGCTTTTGCCACTTGGATTGTCCTAGCTCTGTGGCGAGGCTATTGCCACTTGGATTGTCCTAGCTCGGTGGCGAGGCTATTGCCACTTGGATTGTCCTAGCTCGGTGGCGAGGCTATTGCCACTTGGATTGTCCTAGCTCGGTGGCGAGGCTATTGCCACTTGGATTGTCCTAGCTCTGTGGCGAGGCTTTTGCCACTTGGATTGTCCTAGCTCGGTGGCGAGGCTATTGCCACTTGGATTGTCCTAGCTCTGTGGCGAGGCTATTGCCACTTGGATTGTCCTAGCTCTGTGGCGAGGCTATTGCCACTTGGTTTATCCTAGCTCCGTGGCGATGCTATTGCCACTTGGATTGTCCTAGCTCCGTGGCGAGGCTATTGCCACTTGGATTGTCCTAGCTCGGTGGCGAGGCTATTGCCACTTGGATTGTCCTAGCTCGGTGGCGAGGCTATTGCCACTTGGATTGTCCTAGCTCTGTGGCGAGGCTTTCAGGCCTGGCACTCCCACATTGCCACTTGGATTGTCCTAGCTATGTGGCGAGGCTATTGCCACTTGGATTGTCCTAGCTCGGTGGCGAGGCTTTCAGGCCTGGGCGTGCTGGGGCGCGTTGCTTAGTCCACCTAGCTGGCGAATAATTCCTCGCGAACAAGGCCGAGGCGAGGCGGGCCTCTAGGCAACGGCCAGTCATCAACTGGCAAGGTAAAGTCCGAGAGAACATGGCTGCGTCCTGGTTCGAGAGTCGGTGAAGAAGTTGCCGATAGTCGAAGTAACTGACGATACATACATCACAGCAGTTTTTCTCTTGATAGAACAACACCATGTTGACATCTCGACTGGCACGGGAACTTTTTAATAGAAAAGAAAGCAACCCGGGTTTAGTTGAAGACAATCTTGTCGAAAATGATGTATGGTCCTTGCAGGATCCTAGCATAAGCAATGCGCCCCCGGCTTGTCTGCAAGGTCTCCGAGCTGGTTCACCCTTGGCGAATCAAAGCGCGAGCAAGGACACCAAGCGCCACCTGCCGGAGTTCGCTGTGCTCTATATAGCACCGCTGTGGCTACTCTCTCACACAGTCTTTGTAGCGCTCGCCTGGTCGGCCTTGCTTTCTCCGCCTCTGCATCAGTTTCACCAAAGAACTCCTGCCCCAGGGCGCTCTGACCTACTTCCCATGACCTCTCATGCGGAACGCAGCGGAGGGCCCCAGGGCGCTCTGACCTACTTCCCATGACCTCTCATGCGGAACGTGGCAGGGCGTCCTGGGGCGCTCTGACCTACTTCCCATGACCTCTCATGCGGAACGCGGCGGAGCGCCCCGGGGCGCACTGACCTACTTCCCATGACCTCTTATGCAGAACGCGGCGGAGCGCCCCGGGGCGCACTGACCTACTTCCCATGACCTCTCATGCGGAACGCGGCGGAGCGCCCCGGGGCGCTCTGACCTACTTCCCATGACCTCTCATGCGGAACGCGGCGGAGCGCCCCGGGGCGCTCTGACCTACTTCCCATGACCTCTCATGCGGAACGCGGCGGAGCGCCCCGGGGCGCTCTGACCTACTTCCCATGACCTCTCATGCGGAACGCGGCGGAGCGCCCCGGGGCGCTCTGACCTACTTCCCATGACCTCTCATGCGGAACGCGGCGGAGCGCTCTGACCTACTTCCCATGACCTCTTATGCGTAGCGCCTCGGGGCGCTCTGACCTACTTCCCATGACCTCTCATGCGGAACGCGGCGGAGCGCCCTGGGGCGCACTGACCTACTTCCCATGACCTCTCATGCGGAACGCGGCGGAGCGCTCTGACCTACTTCCCATGACCTCTTATGCGGAACGCGGCGGAGCGCCCTGGGGCGCACTGACCTACTTCCCATGACCTCTCATGCGGAACGCGGCGGGGCGCACTGACCTACTTCCCATGACCTCTTATGCAGAACGCGGCGGAGCGTCCCGGGGCGCACTGACCTACTTCCCATGACCTCTCATGCGGAACGCGGCGGAGCGCCCCGGGGCGCACTGACCTACTTCCCATGACCTCTCATGCGGAACGCGGCGGAGCGCCCCGGGGCGCTCTGACCTACTTCCCATGACCTCTCATGCGGAGCGCGGTGGAGCAGCCATGGATACTCACCTTATACAACGCGTGGCTATTTCTGGCATGCGCTCATCGCAAGTTCTGATCACATGACCTGGCCAGCGCAGCCGAACCCTCCTAGCAGTATGACCTAGATGGCTATAGACTCTACACCGTCCAGGACTTCAGTGATGGTTATTCCCATTCTAGTTCACTGGAGACTTCGCCTACCGGCGAAAGTGTCTCTTGCCCAGTTGACATCACGTGATGGAAGGTTTTCGTCCGAAATATGCATGAAGAGGTCACACAAGAGGCTTGTGGGATAGCCGATGTGCTCCCTGACATTCGCCGTTAAAGTAGTTCTGATGATGATGATGATGATGATGATGATGTCTACTTGTATAGCGCATATATTCATACTGCCGTATGCACAAAGCGCTTGAGCCGATGTTGAGGCTGTCTCTCAGTGTGTCGTGTCTTAAGTCAATGACTATTTCGCACAATACTCAGAACTTACTCTTGTTGAGGCAATAAACAAGTGTTTATTCGATAAAATAAATGTTTGTGTTGAAATGGAAACAAGTCATGACATCTGAATGATTTCTGTAAAAAGTGGAGAAAAAATTAGTATCAGAACGAACTATTTATGGCGCAATGCTGTAATGCGAAGGGTCAAGTCTATTACGCATTCATTGCGAACTGTGCCAGTGTCACGTGACTCGGGGTCACAGAATGACGTCACCCATGCTGCGCGTGTCCAGAGTTCTGTAGAGAAGAAGTGAGGCTGTTGATGTTTGTGTTGTTGTTACAGCTGCTGGCGCTATTGTTGCTGTAGCTGCTGTTGTTGCTGTTGTAATTATTGCTGCTGCTGCTGTTGTTGTTGCTGTTGTTGTTATTGCTGTTGTAATTATTGCTGCTGCTGTTGTTGCCGTTGTGATAATTGTTACTGTTGTTGTTGAGGTAATTGTTGCTGCTGTGGTTGTTGCTGTTGTTGTTGTTGTTGATGTTGTCATTGTCGTAATTGTTGTTGCTGTTGTGGTCATTTTTGCTGTTGCTGTTGCACTGCTGTTGTTGATTCTGTACTGTTGTTGTTGTAGTCGCTGTTGATGCGGTAACTGCTGCGAAATCTGCTTCTTATCTATTATTGTTGTCGCTGCTGTTTTCGTTGTTGTTATAACTGTTGTTGCTGCTGCTGTTGCTTCTGCATTTGATGTTGCTCTCTTCGACAGTGTTACTGTTGCTGCTGCTGGGGTTGCTCTACTTTGAATTGAATGTGGTTGTTGTGGTGTTGTGATGGTGATGCAGTGATGGCGGCGGTGATGGTGGAGATAGATGATAGTTTGAGTGTCGTGAGTGGTGGTCGAGAATGACGTGGTACTGCAGTGGTGGTAGTGTGTGACGTGGTACTGCAGTGGTGGTAGAATGTGACGTGGTACTGCAGTGGTGGTAGAGTGTGACGTGGTGCTGCAGTGGTGGTAGAGTGTGACGTGGTACTGCAGTTGTGGTAGAGTGTGACGTGGTACTGCAGTTGTGGTAGAGTGTGACGTGGTACTGCAGTGGTGGTAGAGTGTGACGTGTTACTGCAGTGGTGGTAGAGTGTGACGTGGTACTGCAGTGGTGGTAGAGTGTGACGTGGTACTGCAGTTGTGGTAGAGTGTGCCGTGTTACTGCAGTGGTGGTAGAGTGTTACGTGGTACTGCAGTGGTGGTAGAGTGTGATGTGGTACTGCAGTGGTGGTAGTGTATGACGTGGTACTGCAGTGGTGGTAGAGTGTGACGTGGTACTGCAGTGGTGGTAGAGTGTGACGTGTTACTGCAGTGGTGGTAGAGTGTTACGTGGTGCTGCAGTGGTGGTAGAGTGTGACGTGGTACTGCAGTTGTGGTAGAGTATGTCGTGGTACTACAGTGGTGGTAGAGAGTATGAGTATGACGTGGTACTGCAGTGGTGGTAGAGTGTGACGTGGTACTGCAGTGGTGGTAGAGTGTGACGTGGTACTGTAGTGGTGGTAGAGTGTGACGTGGTACTGCAGTGGTGGTAGAGTGTGACGTGGTACTGCAGTGGTGGTAGAGTGTGACGTGGTACTGTAGTGGTGGTAGAGTGTGTCGTGGTACTACAGTGGTGGTAGAGAGTATGAGTATGACGTGGTACTGCAGTGGTGGTAGAGAGTATGAGTATGACGTGGTACTGCAGTGGTGGTAGAGTGTGACGTGGTACTGCAGTGGTGGTAGAGTGTGACGTGGTACTGCAGTGGTGGTAGAGTATGACGTGGTACTGCAGTGGTGGTAGAGTATGACGTGGTACTGCAGTGGTGGTAGAGTATGTCGTGGTACTGCAGTGGTGGTAGAGTATGACGTGGTACTGCAGTGGTGGTAGAGTGTGACGTGGTACTGCAGTGGTGGTAGAGTGTGACGTGGTACTGCAGTGGTGGTAGAGTGTGACGTGGTACTGCAGTGGTGGTAGAGTGTGACGTGGTACTGCAGTGGTGGTAGAGTGTGACGTGGTACTGCAGTGGTGGTAGAGTGTGACGTGGTACTGCAGTGGTGGTAGAGTGTGACGTGGTACTGCAGTGGTGGTAGAGTGTCGACGTGGTACTGCAGTGGTGGTAGAGTGTGACGTGGTACTGCAGTGGTGGTAGAGTGTGACGTGGTACTGCAGTGGTGGTAGAGTGTGACGTGGTACTGCAGTGGTGGTAGAGTGTGACGTGGTACTGCAGTGGTGGTAGAGTGTGACGTGGTACTGCAGTGGTGGTAGAGTGTGACGTGGTACTGCAGTGGTGGTAGAGTGTGACGTGGTACTGCAGTGGTGGTAGAGTGTGACGTGGTACTGCAGTGGTGGTAGAGTGTGACGTGGTACTGCAGTGGTGGTAGAGTGTGACGTGGTACTGCAGTGGTGGTAGAGTGTGACGTGGTACTGCAGTGGTGGTAGAGTGTGACGTGGTACTGCAGTGGTGGTAGAGTGTGACGTGGTACTGCAGTGGTGGTAGAGTGTGACGTGGTACTGCAGTGGTGGTAGAGTGTGACGTGGTACTGCAGTGGTGGTAGAGTGTGACGTGGTACTGCAGTGGTGGTAGAGTGTGACGTGGTACTGCAGTGGTGGTAGAGTGTGACGTGGTACTGCAGTGGTGGTAGAGTGTGACGTGGTACTGCAGTGGTGGTAGAGTGTGACGTGGTACTGCAGTGGTGGTAGAGTGTGACGTGGTACTGCAGTGGTGGTAGAGTGTGACGTGGTACTGCAGTGGTGGTAGAGTGTGACGTGGTACTGCAGTGGTGGTAGAGTGTGACGTGGTACTGCAGTGGTGGTAGAGTGTGACGTGGTACTGCAGTGGTGGTAGAGTGTGACGTGGTACTGCAGTGGTGGTAGAGTGTGACGTGGTACTGCAGTGGTGGTAGAGTGTGACGTGGTACTGCAGTGGTGGTAGAGTGTGACGTGGTACTGCAGTGGTGGTAGAGTGTGACGTGGTACTGCAGTGGTGGTAGAGTGTGACGTGGTACTGCAGTGGTGGTAGAGTGTGACGTGGTACTGCAGTGGTGGTAGAGTGTGACGTGGTACTGCAGTGGTGGTAGAGTGTGACGTGGTACTGCAGTGGTGGTAGAGTGTGACGTGGTACTGCAGTGGTGGTAGAGTGTGACGTGGTACTGCAGTGGTGGTAGAGTGTGACGTGGTACTGCAGTGGTGGTAGAGTGTGACGTGGTACTGCAGTGGTGGTAGAGTGTGACGTGGTACTGCAGTGGTGGTAGAGTGTGACGTGGTACTGCAGTGGTGGTAGAGTGTGACGTGGTACTGCAGTGGTGGTAGAGTGTGACGTGGTACTGCAGTGGTGGTAGAGTGTGACGTGGTACTGCAGTGGTGGTAGAGTGTGACGTGGTACTGCAGTGGTGGTAGAGTGTGACGTGGTACTGCAGTGGTGGTAGAGTGTGACGTGGTACTGCAGTGGTGGTAGAGTGTGACGTGGTACTGCAGTGGTGGTAGAGTGTGACGTGGTACTGCAGTGGTGGTAGAGTGTGACGTGGTACTGCAGTGGTGGTAGAGTGTGACGTGGTACTGCAGTGGTGGTAGAGTGTGACGTGGTACTGCAGTGGTGGTAGAGTGTGACGTGGTACTGCAGTGGTGGTAGAGTGTGTCGTGGTACTGCAGTTGGTGGTAGAGTGTGACGTGGTACGTAGTGGTGGTTAGAGTGTTGACGTGGTACTGGTAGTGGTGGTATGAGTTGTGACGTGGTAACTTGCAGTGGTGGTATGAGTATGTCGTGGTACTGCAGTGGGTTGGTAGAGTGTGCGTGGTGGTACTGTAGTGGGTAGAGTATGGTCCTGGTACTGACTGGCGCAGTGGTGGTAAGAGTGTGACGTGGTACTGCAGTGGTGGTAGAGTGTGACGTGGTACTGCAGTGGTGGTAGAGTGTGACGTGGTACTGCAGTGGTGGTAGAGTGTGACGTGGTACTGCAGTGGTGGTAGAGTGTGACGTGGTACTGCAGTGGTGGTAGTGTATGTCGTGGTACTGCAGTGGTGATATTGGTGAAGGTGATAGAGATAGTAATGACTGCAGTAGTTGTAGTTGTTGTTTTTGCTATTGAAATTACTGTCATTGCAGCTTCTGGTGCTGCTGCTGTTGTTGTTGTTGTTATTGTTGTTGGATGCATTGTTGTGGTTGCAGAAGTGGTTTTAATGGTGATCGTTGTCGTCGTTTTGTCGTTGTTGTTGTTATTGTTGTTGCTTTTTCTCTTAATGTAGTATTGTTGTTGCTGTTGCTGTTGTTATTGTTGTCGTCGTAGGTGTTGCTGTTGTTGTTGCAGAAATGTTGCAGTAATAGCAGTGGTGATGGTTGTCAATATTGTTGTTGTGTGTTGTTGCTTCTGCTGTCGGAGATGCCGTCTGTGTACTTTGCTATCTGCAGGACAATTGTGCAGTTTCATGTTTGGCATTTGTATTTGTACATGTACTGTCGTTTAAAGAAAGTATACTTTTTCAACAGCAACGAAAAGACCGCGACATAAGTCCATTTCTTATGCTTTAGATAAGCACGCCGTGGCTCTTTATACAACCTGTTTCATCAGCAATGAGTGCATGATTAATAGCTTCATAGAAGTTAGTGCTGCTGGTAGACTCCGTTTTAACTCCGAGCATGATCGACCTACTGCCAGCTTTCCTTCCTGGTTTATCCTGCTAATGAAATGCCAGGGAGATTGATCAGGTAATCAACCCCGCGGGGCGTGTGTGAACCTCGCATGTAAGCCCAGCCAGGGTACTGGACTAGCCACGTGTCTGTCGCTTGCGTATTGTCTGTCCGGTTTCACTTGATTGACGTCGCACAAGCGTGGAAGGGTTACCGATCTGGAAAGTCGTTATGTTTTGCTCGAGAAAAGCCATCCCAAGCTGCTTATTAATTTTGCGTACTTTTCGGTGTTCAGCATCCACTCCGTTCCCCGTGAGGCATCCTTCGATCAAAACGGACAGATGCCTTTGTCAGACTTTGTAGAAAAGGTGTATTTTCTCTCCATCTCCCCACCTCCCAACCCCCCATCCCCACCTCTCATCCCCACCCCCATCCCCCATCCCCACCCCCATCCCCCATCCCCACCCCCATCCTCCATCCCCACCCCCCATCCTCCATCCCCACCCCCATTCCCCATCCTGACCCCCCTGTGGGTTGGGGGTAAGAATAGACCCACCATGTCTCCCTGGGCGATTAGT
Organism: Theodoxus fluviatilis; assembly: GCA_034096865.1. Classification (NCBI taxonomy): domain Eukaryota; kingdom Metazoa; phylum Mollusca; class Gastropoda; order Cycloneritida; family Neritidae; genus Theodoxus; species Theodoxus fluviatilis. The sequence goes on from JAWQFJ010011346.1 coordinate 32,037, forward strand.
CAGAGGCAAACAAGCAGGAAGTTGAGACGGGAGCAGACGACCAGACGGCCCTGGGGAGTCCTTGGCACGGAAAGTTTCCAGACAAGTTTCCACTTGCCATTGCCAAGATGGCGGCGAGTGCGTGAACTGACCCCCAGACAACGTTTTAAAAATTGAACTGCGGCATTCAAAGCCAGCCATGTGGGACACGCGAACTCCATCGTGCCTTGACAGGAGCAAGGCCAGGGAGTGTAATCTGACCGTTTCTACGTGAACGGACATGACAGGTAAACACGCCTTAAATGTTTGAGACGTGAATCGACCCTGTCATCTGCTGTCACGCTGTCACACTGAATCAATGCCGAATGAGGAAACTGCGAGTTGAGGGCCTTGCTACGAGTGAGGTGAAAAGTTTGCCCCGGACACTAACAGAATTCTTCACACCATTTTCCTCGTGCAGTGCGGAAGCACCCAGCCTACACAAACAGCATGTACTATTAGAGAGCGCCCTGAGAGCCCCAACTTCCATCAAGGAAACCCCAATTCTCTTCCATGACCTCCATGACCTCCATGACCTCCATGACCTCCATGACCTCCATGACCTCCACGACCTCCATGACCTCCATGACCTCCATGACCTCCATGACCTCCACGACCTCCATGACCTCCATGACCTCCATGACCCCCATGACCTCCATGACCTCCATGACCTCCACGACCTGCATAGTTTACTTCGGCTAGAGGTCTCTGAGTGCGGAGTGCATGCGCAGGCGTCATCATAGGTCTGACGTCATCAACTTCGTGATGAGTGATGAAATTTCTTTTTATAGCTGTATTTCCAAAATGAGCTGACAGATCCTCCAAGATTGAATGGATTGCTCCTCGAGTGAAATCTTCAATTTGCACCGATTTTAATCCTAGCTTTTTTAGTTCTTTTGCCGAATAAGTAACTAACAAACCGCGGGTTAAGCACAACCTCCTTGGGAGAAATAAAAATAGGAAACGCGACCAAAATGGAGAGGAAGGTATAGGCATACAACAACGCTGGAGATGAATGCAGATACCTGACAGAAGCCTTTTAAAAAGTTTAAGAGCTTGCGTTTGTATCGCAGCAACGGTTTCATCAGGCAGAAATCCTGAATGCTGACAATCGAAATTTGTGACAAGACATCCAGGGTTGAAGCCCCGTCAGTGTAGGGATGAATACGAAACGGTCACAGACATATCAAACTAGGTTACAGAGAAAGAACGCCACATGTCAGTCAAATGTCTGTACAAGTAAAGATCGTGGTACATGGAACAAGAACACGTATCTCATCTGCAAAGATATATAAGTACTACTGCAAAAATATATAAGTACTACTGCAAAGATATATAAGTACTATTGCAAAGAGACGCCATACTGAGTGAACATATTCTTAACGTGCAGAATACAGGATGTGTTATTGTATCCAGCTGATTATAATTTTTCTGTCGAAGCTCTAAAAACATGATATCACATAGATAATTGAATTTTACAACGCACACACACACACACACACACGCACACGCACGCACGAACACACACGCACACACACTTAAACACATACAAATACACACACACACACACACACACACTCACTCACACAAACACACACAAACACACACACACACAAACACACACACACATGCACGAAAACACACACACACGATTTCAGAAACACACACACACACGTTCGCACACACGCACACACACACACACACACACACACACACCCTTACAGACACACACATACACGCTCGCACACACACACACACCACGCTTATCAACACACACGCAACCCCTTAACAGACACGGACCCAGCAACGCTCGCACACACGCTTACGCACAGAACACTATACTCTCTTCTCTCTCCCTATCCTCTCCCTTGTCCCCTCTACTGTCCCCCCCCCCCTTGTCCCCTCTACTTGTCCTCCCCCCCTTGTCCCCTCTACTTGTCCTCTCCCCCTTGTCCCCTCTACTTGTCCTCTCCCCCTTGTCCCCTCTACTTGTCCCTCCCCCCCTTGTCCCCTCTACTTGTCCTCTCCCCCTTGTCCCCTCTACTTGTCCTCTCCCCCTTGTCCCCTCTACTTGTCCCTCACCAATCACTCCTACGCCCTATAGCACACATACCAGTCACTCCTACGCCCTATAGCACACATACCAGTCACTCCTACGCCCTACAGCACACACACCAGTCACTCCTACGCCCTACAGCACACACACCAGTCACTCCTACGCCCTACAGCACACACACACACACACATACAGAGAAACTCTAACCCAATAGCAGTGTTAATTTCTCAAAGCTCCATGTAATTTACATCAATAGTTAATTCAAATCGCTACATTCTTTACATCGAAATCTGGGTCGAAGTAATCACGGAAGTTGGGGTCACTGAGATACATGAGCGTTATGGCTGATCATGTAGCCGAGTGATGCGGGCAGTCAACTTTCTCGACTTTTTAAAACAAAGAGTCCGCCACGACAGATAATCGGAATGGAGGTGTCCAGACACCATTCGAGTCCACTAGAGACTTCACCTGCCGGCGAAACAGTCTCTAGCACAGTTGACATCACGTGATGAAAGGATTTCGTCCAAAAATACACGAGAGGCTTGTGGGATAGCCAATCTGCTCCCTGACATACGCCGTTAAAGTAGTTCTAAGACTATTTCGCACAAAACTCATAACTTACTTTTGTTGAGGCAATAAACAAGCGTTTATTCGATAAAATAAAATGTTTGTGTTGAAATGGAAACAAGTTGTGACATCTGAATGATTTCTGTAAAAAGTGGAGAAGAAAAAGTATCAGAACGAACTATTTTTGGCGCAATGCTGTAATGCGAAGGGTCAAGTCTATTACGCATTCATTGCGAACTGTGCCAGAGTCACGTGACTCGGGTTCACAGACTGTCCAGACACAAGACTCTAAAGTTCAAGTCTCGGTCTGATATAAAAACGTC
>JAWQFJ010011346.1:40000-54226 GCA_034096865.1 Theodoxus fluviatilis
CACAGGAGCCATCGGCCCGGAGTTCATTCTCACGGACGGCAACGCCCGCCCAAACAGAGCACGCATTGTGGACAGTACCTTGACGGCGAATGAATCGAGCGAATGGAGTGGTCAGCCAGGTATTCGGATTCAAACCCCATAGAACACGTTTGGCACGTGATCGGGAGAGCGGTCCGTGCACGTGTCACCCAGCCCCGCACGCTGGCTCAACTTGGACAGGCCCTTTAGGAGGGGTGGGACAGGATGCCCAGCAGAGTGCTAGGATCTCATCTGTTCCATGTTCGCTGTCAGGCTGTCTTTCGGATGTGTGAGGTCACACACGCTACTATCATTTCATCTTGTTCCGTTTGACGTGGACTTCATACAGTTTTGAATGACATACCTTTTTCACGCCGTAAGCTGATTATCGGTAATTATGACGGGTAGGGTCGCGTTTTGTGCCTTCCCAACTTTTCTACTATTGACAACTTTGCTGTTTATGATTCTGTTTTGTTGTTTGATACCCAAAGAATGGAATAAAATAACTTTTGTTTAATCAAAGTCAATGGCATTTACAAATCCGTTTGTCTTTTTTGTGATGCAGAGCAAATATGGAGGAGCATACATGTATCTCTGTCAGCATTCTAGTCCACTAGAGACTTCGCCTCCATTCTAGTCCACTTGAGACTTCGCCTCCATTCTAGTCCACTACAGACTTCGCCTCCATTCTAGTCCACTAGAGACTTCGCCTGCATTCTAGTTCACTGGAGACCTCGCCTCCATTCTAGTCCACTACAGACTTCGCCTTCATTCTAGTCCACTACAGACTTCGCCTCCATTCTAGTCCACTACAGACTTCGCCTTCATTCTAGTCCACTACAGACTTCGCCTTCATTCTAGTCCACTAGAGACTTCGCCTGCATTCTAGTCCACTAGAGCCTTCGCCTGCATTCTAGTCCACTAGAGACTTCGCCTCCATTCTAGTCCACTAGAGACCTCGCCTCCATTCTAGTTCACTACAGACTTCGCCTCCATTCTAGTCCACTAGAGACTCCGCCTGCATTCTAGTCCACTAGAGACTTCGCCTCCATTCTAGTTCACTAGAGACTCCGCCTGCATTCTAGTCCACTAGAGACCTCGCCTCCATTCTAATTCACTAGAGACTCCGCCTGCATTCTAGTCCACTACAGACTTCACCTCCATTATTGTCCTCTAGAGACTTCGCCTCCATTCTAGTTCACTAGAGACTTCGCCTCCATTCTAGTCCACTAGAGACTTCGCCTCCATTCTAGTTCACTAGAGACTTCGCCTCCATTCTAGTTCACTAGAGACTTCGCCTGCATTCTAGTCCACTAGAGACCTCGCCTCCATTCTAGTTCACTAGAGACTTCGCCTCCATTCTAGTTCACTAGAGACTTCGCCTCCATTCTAGTCCACTAGAGACTTCGCCTGCCGGCGAAACAATCTCTAGCACAGTTGACATCACGTGATGGAAAGATTTCGCCCGAAAATTTCAAATGGGGGTCACACGACAGGCTTGTGGGATAGCCAATCTGCTCCCTGACATACGCCGTTAAAGTATTTCTAAGACTATTTCGCACAAAACTCAGAATTTACTTTTGTTGAGGCAATAAACAAGCGTTTATTCGATAAAATAAAATGTTTGTGTTGAAATGGAAACAAGTTGTGACATCTGAATGATTTCTGTAAAAAGTGGAGAAAAAATAGTATCAGAACGAACTATTTTTGGCGCAATGCTGTAAAGCGAAGGGTCAAGTCTTTTACGCATTCATTGCGAACTGTGCCAGAGTCACGTGACTCGGGTTGACAGAGTGCTCTGTCGGTGGCCCGAGTCGACACGCAATACAGTCCCGACGCACGTCGCAACTGGAATAATGTAGCAATTTGAATGAACTGATGTGTTCTACGTTGAGTTTCGATAACTCAGCACTGCTACTTGGTAATACTGTAGCAATTTGAATGAACTGATGTTTTCTACGTTGAGTTTCGATAACTCAGCACTGCTACTTGGTTATGGTGTCTTGGTTTATGTGTCAGTAATTCTACAAATGAGGGGTTTTGCTTGCCAACTGAAGAAAAGAATGACTGACACCATTGACTCATCTCAGGTCAAGCGCGAGAGCAGGTCCCAAAGCACAAAGACCACAGCGGTGTAGCTGGTGGGGGAGGTATCGGTGGAGCACAGGCTGTTTAGAGTCTGGAGTTTCAGCAGCTGCTGACTGAATCGCTTGTTTATTCGTGATACACTTTTTCCCCAATCAGCTATCGAAGTTGCGCTGACTGCGCATGCCTGCCTCTTTACACAGCGTTCGTCGATGAAACGGCGCGCAAACACCGTTGTCTCGTGTCGATCGACAACCAGACCTCTAATGAACGTGTCCCAACCCTACGGCAAACCCTGGATGCAGCATTGGGTCTCCGCTCTAGCACACGCTGGCTCTTCTTGTTTGCAGTATGTAGGGGAGGGGAGGGGGAGGGGGGAGGAGGGGGGAGAGGGGAGACGAAACCCGTCGCCAATTTAAGAGGGCGAGAAAGATTAAGTAAAGCTGGCATGCATGCTTGCAGGCTGGCAGGCAGGCAGGAAGGTAGACAGACACAGTCAGACATACAGGCGGACAGGCAGGCAGGCAGACAGACAGACAGACAGACAGACAGACACACAGACACACAGCCACACAGACAGACAGACAGACAGATAGACAGACAGACAAGCAGACTGACAAACAGACAGACAGACAGACAGACAGACAGACAGACAGACAGACAGACAGACAGACAGACAGACAGACAGACAGACAGACAGACAGACAGACAGACAGACAGACAGACAGACACACAGACAGACATACAGACAAACAGAGAGACAGACAGACAGACAGGCAGGCAGGCAAGCAGACAGTCAGTCAGTCAGACAGACAGGTAAACAGACAGACAGACGGACTGACGGACGGACGGGCTGTCTGTCTGTCTGTTGTTGGCTGTTTTTGTTTTTTTTTTAAGCCAGATGTGTGGAGTGACGTCCCCTAGGGGCTGGACACGGACTTTGGCAGCCTCTTTTTTCGTTGCGCGTGGGGTGGGCTTGTTCTTCCGCAGTGGTTCGAAAACTGGACTGGATCTGAATGATCTAACCCTGTCATTATGTCCTCGGTAGTCTCGTTGGGTACTTGGGGCCGTCCCTGGTCAAGCTGGTGAAGCAGGCCCTGGTCAAGCTGGTGGAGCAGGCCCTGGTCAAGCTGGTGGAGCAGGCCCTGGTCAAGCTGGTGGAGCTGGTGGAGCAGGCCCTGGTCAAGCTGGTGGAGCAGGCCCTGGTCAAGCTGGTGGGGCAGGCCCTGGTCAAGCTGGTGGGGCAGGCCCTGGTCAAGCTGGTGGAGCAGGCCCCGAAAGCCTAGCAGACAGGGCACCAGCTTGTAAGTGGGGCATCGCGCGGTTCCGGACGTGTTTACGTTTAAGTAAAAACACAGATGAGGAAGCCGAAATGGATTGACTTTGTGCCTCAGGAATTGGACTGGGTTGAACTGAATCGCATTGGGTTGGACTGGCCTTGATTGGATTGGGTTGGATTGGATGGGATCGGATTGGATTGGGCTGAGTTGGATTGGATTGGATTGGGTTGGATTGGATTGGATGGGATTGAATGGGATTAAATTGGATTGGATCTGATCGATGTGGCTTTACGGCCTATCACCCATTGTAGGCTATGTAAGGCCAATGACTAGAACTAAAGACCACAAAGCTGGCTAGAAGCAAGTGCAAGTCAAGTCTCGAGTTCCTTGGTTACTCGCCTTTTACGAATCGCGTGGGGAGTCGCGATGACTCTATCCTCACCCCCACGCACACTCGGGAGTTAGGCTGGCTACCTGAGGAAGATTCAAGTATAAAAATGTGCAAGGTGTGTGTCTAGAATTTCAAGCAAATCTATTTATCATTTGCCGCATTGCTGTACATTCTTCGACGGTTGACGGCACTCCACGTGTTTCAGAAAGCAAAACTCGAGTAGTCAGCAGCAAGTGCGTGGCAACACCACCGCGGCCGTGGCTCAAAGGCGTGAAATGTCGCGATGAAAGAAATTAAAAATCGTCCACTCCCTTCGAACTAAGCCACCTCTCCCCGGGCATGTGTAGTCACCAAACAGCTGCTGGTCAATTATCGCTGGAAGAAGTCTTAACGCCCTCTAGCGAGGGGAAGTTTTCGTCAAACACTCCTCCAAACTGCGGACTGTTTGCTCAGCTTTTCACGCCAGCTTCTGTGCTTTCTGGCACAACTCGCAACATCGACTGAGCTCGCCTTCTTCGATTCCTGCACGCGGTGACCTTGAGGCGGAAGATCAAAGGGATGGCAAGGCCGTATTCCGAAATTATGCAAGCGGTCGTTGAACTGAGTGTTTCCGGTTTGCTGTTGCTATCCGCACCAGCCGAGACCTCCACTGACCAGGTGCGCCTTGCTTAGCTTACCTGATAGGCCGGTTTCAACTTGTGGGAAACATTTGACTACCTTTACATCTGCTTTCATCATATTGACACATGCTGATACCGGCCTTGACATCTGCTTTCATCATATTGACACATGCTGACACCGGCCTATTTCTCGCAAGATCTTGCAAGGTTCCTAGCGTAAGCAACGCACCCCAGTTCTTCCCTGGCGTGGGGTGTTTACAAAGGGGAAAGGTCAAATTAACCGTTCACAGCACCGCCCACCACGTGCAGCACCAGCCAATGGGCGAGCGTGCAATTGTCCTGCAGTTTCTATATATATCACTTCCCTTGTAGTTTTTTTTTGTATAGACAAGCTGACTCGTGCTAAAAAAACAAACAAACCCAACAATACAACAAGTTCTTACGCTCCAGGGAGAACAACACTGCTATGGTCAAAACATATGCATTGGTGGGTGTAAGTCGGACATCCACAATGCCGGGAATCTTACCCCCACCATACAGGGGTGTAAGTCGGACATCCACAATTCCGGGAATCCCTTCCACTCATGGGCCACACTAGTGGACTCGTCCGAGGAAAGGGGTGCGATGTTGGTCGTTTATATTGCAGTGTCTCCCACACAGAATGACAACCAAAATTATTACGTGCTCGCTTGCTCACATACGCGATCTTGGATGGTTATTCCGCCGACAGAATGACAATAAAGTGTGAGTAATTGACAAAATGGTGTACACAATGCGCTTTCAGCTGAATTGGGTTATGTTGAATATCATATTTGTAGCAGTCGTCAAGGCGATGCGGCCCTGTGTCGAGCATAATCGTCGATGTAAAAACGCAGCCAATCAGATGCCGTGGCCCGCTAGCGGAGTGGGGTCCGCACCCCTCTCCTCGGACGCGTCTACTAGTGTGGCCCATTCGTGGAAGGGATTTTCAACCCACAGGGGGTGTACTCTTACCCCCACCATACAGGGGGTGTACTCTTACCCCCACCACACAGGGGGTGTACTCTTACCCCCACCACACAGGGGATGTACCCTTACCCCCACCACACAGAGGTGTACTCTTACCCCCACCACACAGGGGGTGTACTCTTACCCCCACCACACAGAGGTGTACTCTTACCCCCACCACACAGGGGTCTACTCTTACCCCCACCACACAGGGGTGTACTCTTACCTCCACCACACAGGGGTGTACTCTTACCTCCACCACACAGGGGTCTACTCTTACCCCCACCACACAGAGGTGTACTCTTACCTCCACCACACAGGGGTCTACTCTTACCTCCACCACACAGGGGTGTACTCTTACCCCCACCACACAGGGGTGTACTCTTATCTTCACCACACAGGGGTGTACTCTTACCTCCACCACACAGGGGTCTACTCTTACCCCCACCACACAGAGGTGTACTCTTACCTCCACCACACAGGGGTGTACTCTTACCTCCACCACACAGAGGTGTACTCTTACCTCCACCACACAGGGGTGTACTCTTACCTCCACCACACAGAGGTGTACTCTTACCTCCACCACACAGAGGTGTACTCTTACCTCCACCACACAGGGGTGTACTCTTACCTCCACCACACAGGGGTGTACTCTTACCTCCACCACACAGAGGTGTACTCTTACCTCCACCACACAGGGGTGTACTCTTACCTCCATCACACAGGGGTGTACTCTTACCCCCACCACACAGGGATGTACTCTTACCTTCAACACACAGGGGTGTACTCTTACCCCCACCACACAGAGGTGTACTCTTACCTCCACCACACAGGGGTGTACTCTTACCTCCACCACACAGAGGTGTACTCTTACCCCCACCACACAGAGGTGTACTCTTACCCCCACCACACAGGGGGTGTACTCTTACCCCACCACACAGAGGTGTACTCCTACCCCCACCACACAGGGGGTCTACTCTTACCCCCACCACACAGGGGTGTACTCTTACCCCCACCACACAGGGGGTGTACTCTTACCCCCACCACACAGGGGGTGTACTCTTACCCCCACCACACAGGGGTGTACTCTTACCCCCACCACACAGGGGTGTACTCTTACCCCCACCACACAGGGGGTGTACTCTTACCCCCACACAACAGAGGTTTGTACTCTTACCCCAAAACACACAGGGGGGGGTATATCTACTCTGACAACCACACCAACACAGAGGTGTATTTTATAACACACAACACCCAGGGGTGTTTGTACTCATTACAACCACCGATCACCAGGGGGGGTTCATTGTGTGTACTAGTAAAAAAAAAAGAGGGGTTTGTTGTTTGGAACTATGTTCTATAAAAACAACAAAGAGGGTATTATATTAAACAAAACAAAAAAGAGGCTTTTTGTGTTAATATCTAAAAAACATAAAAGGGGGTACTTCCTGAAAAACCAAAATAAAGGAGTCTCCCTTGTGTGTGACTGATGTGGTGTTGTGTGTTTGTGGTGGTTGTATGTGTGAGTGAATGTGTGTGTGTGGTGTGTTATGTGAATATGTGTAGTGAATGTGTACTTTCCAGTTGGTGACATAATGGTGTGTGCAATGTTTGTTGTATATATATGTGTGGAATGGTGTTATGTTTACTGGTAGCATGTATGTTTGTATGAGATGTGTCTCGGTGCAGCTGCGCATTGCGTCTGTATTTAGTAGTGCTTCGTTTGTATTTAGTGTGTCGTATGTGTCGTCACTGTATGTATTGTCTGTTCCCTGCTGTCGTATGTCTGTTCTCTCCTGTATCTGTCTGTCTGTCTGTCTGTCTGTCTGTCTGTCTGTCTGTATGTCGTGTCTGTCTGTCTGTCTGTCTGAGTCTCTGTCTTTGTCTGTCTGTCTGTCTGTTGTCTGTCTCTGTTATGTCTCTGTCTCTGTCTGTCTGTCTGTACTGTCTTGTCCTGTCTCTGTCTCTGTCTCTGTCTTGTCCTCGGTCTCTGTCTCTGTCTCTGTCTCTGTGTGTCGGTCTGTCTGTCTCGTCTGGCTGTATGTCTGTCTGTCTGTCTGTCTGATGTCTGTCTGTTCTCTGTCTGTCTGTTCCGTGTGTGCTCTGTCTGCTCTGTCTGTCTGTCTGTCTGTGTCTGTCTGTCTGTCCTGTCTGTGCCGTCTGGTCGTCCTGTCTGTCTGTTGTCCGTATCGTCTGTCTGTTCTGGCAGTGTGTCCTGTCAGTCTGTCTGTTCTGTCGGTTCTGACTGTCTGTCTGTCTGTCTGTCTGTCTGTTTGACTGTCTGTTCTGTCTGCTATTGTCTGTCTGTCTGTCTCTTTCTCTCTATCTCACTCTGTCTGTCTGTCTGTCTGTCTGTCTGTCTGTCTGTGTCTGGTCCTGTCTGTGTTCCGTCTGTGTGTCATGTCTGCATGTGTCTGTCTGTCTCTGTCTGTCTGTCTGTCTGTCTGCCTGACTGTCTGTCTGTATGTCTGTCTCTCTCTCTCTGTCTCTCTCTCTCTCTCTCTCTCTCTCACCACATTTGAATATTTTGTCTCAAGGGCTGAATGTAAGAAAGGCACTACTGCCTCATTCACTACCCTTGTAAACAAGTTTGTTCACTCTCTCTCTCTCTCTCTCTCTCTCTCTCTCTCTCTCTCTCTCTCTCTCTCCTCTCCTTATGCTGTCAAGCGCAACTATCCCCAATGAACGAAACTGGTTGAAGTCTGTCAACGATTGTCTCTGCGAATCAGGTTTTGCCTACATATGGTACAACAAAGGGACTAATAACGAAGAGAAACTTCCTGAAAAACCTTAAGATTAGACTCCCAGACTGCTATAGACAGAGATGGCATTGTAAGATTACTGAAAGTGAACGTCTGATATTGTACAGTACCTTCAAAAATACGTTTTGAATGTGAAAAATATCTTAGTACAATAAACATAGCAAAATTTAGAGTTGCACTCACACGCTTCAGGTTGGGAGTACACGGACTTAATGGAAGCAAGTTATACAGAAGAGAAGAGATGAAATGTCCATTTTGTAATAACACGGAGGATGAAATGGCATCTCTTGATGGTGTGCCCCACATATGAAGACCTGAGGGAAAAGTACATCAAAAGATACATCAAATTTATGAATACACAAGGTTTCGTATTCTTGATAGATGGACATGGGTACATAAAAACAAAACACGTCGCCATGTTTTTACACTACGCTCTCAACCGGCGTCAAAGACTTCAAGAGGTACATGTTGGGCAAGTAAGATAATTATGTATCATGGGTTTTAGCAGATAATTAGTTACCATTGTAAAGAATAAACAAAGCAACTGACCCAAGAGTATTGAGTACGTCATCTACCATTATGTTGTAAATGATCCGGGGGGAAATTACAATGCTGTTTTCATTATATATTGTACGACAAAATTGTTGTTTACCGATTGAAGTACTTTTGCTGTAATGAAGAACCTTCAACGAATGATGCGAATGTAAAATGTTGTGACGGGCCGTCGGCCTTACAATAAAGTTTCAAAAGTCTCTCTCTCTCAGTGTGTTTTTTAAAATGTTTGATTCACAGGTATTGCCCACCTTGCTGTATGGCTCAGAAATCTGGGGCCTGAGCTGTACGGATAACATTGAGAAGGTGCATACCTTTGCGTGTAAAAAGATTCTGGGACTAGACACGCGGACGCCAAACCACATGGTTTACGGAGATTTAGGTAGATATCCTCTAGCTGTTTCTAGCATCATTAGAACCATCAAATACTGGCTAAAATTGTCTAAGATGCCTTCTATGAGACTCCCCAAACAAGCCTATGTTATGCTGACTATTTCCAAAATTGCACCTAACAAGAACTGGGTAGCTACAGTAGAAAACTGTTTGTGCAGACTTGGTTTTGGATTTGTGTGGCTCAATGGAGGAGTCCAGAACGAGACAAATTTCCTGAAACAGTTAAAACAAAGGCTAAAAGATTGTCATTTACAGGATTGGCACGCGAAATGTTTCAACAGCGAAAGATTTCACTGGTATTCCACCTTCAAAGATCATTTTGGGAGAGAGGAGTATCTGTCCCTTCTCAACATAAAGAAATTCCGTGACGTATTCATACGTTTTCGTTTTGGGATAAATGATCTAAATACAAACAGACGATATTTGAACCGTCCGAGCCCAGATTTATTATGTCCGTTCTGTAAGGCAAATGAGACCGAAGAGCACTTTTTGCTACATTGTCCTCTATATGACTACCTAAGAAAAAAATACCTGAATCGACATATACAAGGTTTTGTACCGTCAAGATGTACTAAAAAGCTTATGGAGGGAACATGTACTCAAACGACTAGAGATGTAGCGATGTATATATACTACTCTCTAAATATGAGACAGCAATTACTAGAGTAATGCCCCCAAAAGAACTTCATGTACATCGGGTAACCGCACGGGATATTCTCCTCCCCCCCTCTCTCTCTATCTCTCTCTCTTGAATTTGTACACTGTGTAGTTACAGATGTTGTTGATATAGAATGTAAATATTACTTGATTTTATGGAAATGTGTGCAAAAGGCTGGAACTGTCACTTGTATTTTAACAAGAAAATTGAAACCGGATGTTGTCAATATATACACATGTACATATAAACTTTATGATTTGCTTAATCAGTAAGTTTTTATTGTGATGGGTCTTCGGCCGAAATAAAGATAAATCAAAATCTCAAAATCTCTCTCTCTCTCTCTCTCTCTCTCTCTCTCTCTCTCTCTCTCTCTCTCTCTCTCTCTCTCTCTCTCTCTCTCTCCCTCCTTCTCTCCCTTCTCTCCTCTGTGTGTGTGTGTGGGGGGGGGGGGGGAAGGGGGGGGCTTGAAAATGACATGAGCGTTTGTAAGGGTGGGTGTCCATTTCAAACGAACAACGCGTCGCTGTCAGACAGGGGTTGAGACCTTGACACCAGAACTGTTGGGCAAAGTCCACCAGAAAGAGGAGGGGGTGGAGGTAGGGTGGGGTGGGGGGTTAAAGAGGATGAAAGTGAGGGTGAAAAGGAGGGGGGCGTAATCAGGAAGGGGGAGAGAAGGGGTACGGGTGGTATGGGAAGCATGGCGCCCGGGGTGACAGAGTGGGAGCGGGGTGGATGCACAAGAGGATGGAAGGGGCGGGGTGTCCTAGATCTGGGACATGCGTGTTTGCGTGCCTACATTCTTCTTAGCGCTATTTCTTTTCTGCAGCTAGCTGTGATTGGGCTCAGAGATCGCATTGGTGGAGACAGTTATGTGGGAGGAGTGACGATATATTTTAGGCGGAGCGTTTGAAAGGATTAACTTGTCTGACTGAACAGAAACCCTCAACTATTCCTCCATTTGGCTGCGAGAAAGAAATTAGTGTGTGTGTGTGTGTGTGTGTGTGTGTGTGTGTGTGTGTGTGTGTGTGTGTGTGTGTGTGTGTGTGTGTGTGTGCGCGTGCGCGCGCGTGTGTGAGACAGACAGACAGACAGACAGACAGACAGACAGACAGACAGACAGACAGACAGACAAACACACAGACAGACAGACAGACAGACAGACAGACAGACATACTGACATACTGACAGACAGACAGACAGACAGACAGACAGACAGACACACAGACAGACAGACAGACAGACAGACAGACAGACAGACAGAGATGTATGCCAGTCTACACAGATGTGAACATGTACGTGTGTGTAAGTGTGCATGCACGTGTGCACACACACACACACACATGCGCGCGCGCGCACGCACACACACACACATTTCGTGGTCGTTGTCGTCGTTGTCTTCAATATCATCATGCTACTGCTGCTTCTGCTGCTACTACTACTACTACCACCACCACCACCACCACAACCGCCACCGCCACCGCCCACTACTACTACTACTACTACTACTACTACTACTACTACTACTACTACTACTGCTGCTGCTGCTGCTACTTCATTATCATCGTCGTCTTCATCATCAACATCATCATACCATTGCTGCTGCTGCTACTACTACTACTACTACTATAAGTACTACTCCTACTACGACTACTCCTCCTCCTCCTCCTCCTACTACTACTACTACTACTACTCCTACTACTACTTCTACTACTACTACTACTACTACTACTACTACTACTACTACTACCCACTAATATTCCTCCTCCTCCTCCTCCTCCTCCTCCTCCTCCTCCTCCTCTTCCTACTACTACTACTACTACTACTACTACTACTACTACTACTACTACCACTACTACTACTACTACTACTACTACTAGTACTACCCACTACTATTCCTGCTCCTCCTCCTCCTCCTCCTCCTCCTCCTCCTACTACTACTACTACTACTACTACTACTACTACTACTATTACTACTACTACCACTACTACTACTACTACTACTACTACTACTACTACTACTACCACTACTATTCCTGCTCCTCCTCCTCCTCCTCCTCCTCCTACTACTACTACCACGACTACCACTACTACCACTACCACTACTACCACTACTACTACTACTACTACTACTACTACTACTACTACTACTTTCACTACTACAACTACTACCACTACTACCACTACTACCACTACTACTACTACTACTACCACGACTACCACTACTACCACTACCACTACTACTACTACTACTACTACTACTACAATATTTGACCCTACTTCAATTCCGCTTTTAAGAACAATCCATGAACAAGCAGTCCTACAGACGGAGGTGATTCTAGCTGGCAGCCAATTAAAATGCCAGCCGTAACTGACAGCGGCTTTCTTCCCACTGAGTGTACGCCATAACCCCGAGTGAGACGTGGGACATTAAGGGCGTGTTTGTTTGGCCCAAAATCCCGAGAGAATCTCGAGGGCTAGGCGTTGCCTACGTTCCTCGCTCATAAGGACGCACTCGCCATGAAGGCAGGAGGCCGAGGAAGGTCCGGAGCTTCCTCAATTGGTGTGATCTATGAAGTGAAAAACTGATGTGATATCTGAATTGTCAGTTATTTCGTCTATCGGCAACTTCTTCACCGACTCTGGCGCCGGGACGCAGCCATGTTCTTCCACCTTGCGAGATGATTGGCCGTTTTTCTAGCTGTAGGAGCGTCTCACTCGCCCTCGACTAGCCATTCAGGGAGAATCGCGAGATTCGGGGCCAAACAAACGCGCCCCTGGTTCACCGCCGTCCTCCTCGCTAACGATTGGACGCTGGCTTACGAGCTTGCGGAGCTTGTGCGCCCTCACCAGGGACGTGTTGCTTAGCCAACCTAGTTGGCAAACGATAAGCCGGTGTCAACATTTGGCAAACATTTGACTGACTACACTTCTGCTTTCATCATGTTGACACATGCTGTCACCGGCCTAGTCCTCGCAAGATCTTGCAAGGTTCCTAGCTCCCCTGTCTTAATGCATTTCAATTTGACGAAGACGAGAGAGGAAAAAAAACACGCTAGGGAGAAATTTTCATCCCTACAACATCAACCATGGGACCTGTATGAAACTGTATTGGCACAAGCAGGATTTTTTGTTTCCTTCCGGACAGAGCTTTGCGTGTCAGTTTTTATTGCACTTGTTCACACACCCTCCCTCTACCCCCACCCCCACCCCCCCCACCCCTAGCCCTACCCCCACCCCCGATCCGATCTCTGGACTGATCTCCTAAAAGGCCGTCTGACAGGAGGCGATCCCACACGCTCCACACTGAGGCTCTCCACACTACACTTCAGGCCGTCTGACACGAGGCCATTCCACACATTCCACACTGACGCTCTCCACACCACACTTCAGGCCGTATTAAACGAGGCCATTCCACACGCTCCACACTGACGCTCTCCACACCAGACTTCAGGCCGTATTACACGAGGCCATTCCACACATTCCACACTGACGCTCTCCACATGACACTTCAGGCTTGTCCTACACGAGGCCATTCCACACGCTCCACACTGACGCTCTCCACACGACACTTCAGGCCGTATTACACGAGGCCATTCCACACGTTCCACACTGACGCTCTCCACACCACACTTCAGGCTTGTCCTACACGAGGCCATTCCACCCTGACGCTCTCCACACGACACTTCAGGCCGTATTACACGAGGCCATTCCACACATTCCACACTGACGCTCTCCACATGACACTTCAGGCTTGTCGTACACGAGGCCATTCCACACGTTCCACCCTGTCGCTCTCCACACCACACTTCAGGCCGTCGTACACGAGGTGATTCCACACGTTCCACCCTGTCGCTCTCCACACCACACTTCAGGCCGTATTACACGAGGTGATTCCACACGTTCCACCCTGACGCTCTCCACACCACACTTCAGGCCGTCGTACACGAGGCGATCCCACACGTTCCACACTAACTCTCTCAGCGTGCATCACTGTGGCAGCCAATCGCGGTTCACGTTAGTGGAGCGAGAAATCAGTCGTGCTCTGCGATTGGGAGATATTTTCGTTGTGTGGACAGCGTCAGTGTGAAGCGTGTGGAATCGCCTCGTGTATCCTATATAGGGATATAGTGCCTTGCTTTGCATTTACTCAAACCAGCTCTCGTGACTTTCGTGATCTTCGCATTACATAGCCTACAGCAGTGGATAGGCTGTAAAACTGTATTCATTTATCCTACAGACTTCCATAAAGGAGCTGCGTTTTGCGTCTCCCAGGTACTTTTGACAACCCCGTCACTGCAGTGTGATTCTGCGTATTCAATTTGAGATTATAGTTGGTTGTTGTTTTTTTCTTCTCCCCATTCTTGTCAAGACCAAGAAAATGAGAAAATTGTTCTTGCCACATCACATTCTGGGAACGTTCTTGACAATTACTCCTAGCATTCATGTATACGTTCCTTCTCTCCTAAAAAAAGTTTATGTGTAT
>JAWQFJ010011347.1:0-10000 GCA_034096865.1 Theodoxus fluviatilis
AGTGCCTAACCCCTCTCACTCTAACTGGTCGCCATCTCAATACTGACACGTGCCTAACCCCTCTCACTCTATCTGGTCGCCATCTCAATACTGACACGTGCCTAACTCCTCTCACTCTATCTGGTCGCCATCTCAATACTGACACGTGCCTAACCCCTCTCACTCTGTCTGGTCGCCATCTCAATACTGACACGTGCCTAACCCCTCTCACTCTATCTGGTCGCCATCTCAATACTGACACGTGCCTAACTCCTTTCACTCTAACTGGTCGCCATCTCAATACTGACACGTGCATAACCCCTCTCACTCTGTCTGGTCGACATCTCAATACTGACACGTGGCTAACCCCGCCCTCTCACTCTGTCTGGTCGCCATCTCAATACTGACACGTGCATAACCCCTCTCACTCTGTCTGGTCGACATCTCAATACTGACACGTGCCTAACCCCTCTCACTCTATCTGGTCGCCATCTCAATACTGACACGTGCCTAACCCCTCTCACTCTATCTGGTCGCCATCTCAATACTGACACGTGCCTAACTCCTCTCACTCTATCTGGTCGCCATCTCAATACTGACACGTGCCTAACCCCTCTCACTCTATCTGGTCGCCATCTCAATACTGACACGTGCCTAACCCCTCTCACTCTAACTGGTCGCCATCTCAATACTGACACGTGCATATCTCCTCTCACTCTATCTGGTCGCCATCTCAATACTGACACGTGCCTAACCCCGCCCTCTCACTCTGTCTGGTCGCCATCTCAATACTGACACGTGCCTAACTCCTCTCACTCTAACTGGTCGCCATCTCAATACTGACACGTGCCTAACCCCGCCCTCTCACTCTGTCTGGTCGCCATCTCAATACTGACACGTGCCTAACCACTCTCACTCTATCTGGTCGCCATCTCAATACTGACACGTGCCTAACTCCTCTCACTCTATCTGGTCGCCATCTCAATACTGACACGTGCCTAACCCCTCTCACTATGTCTGGTCGCCATCTCAATACTGACACGTGCCTAACCCCGCCCTCTCACTCTATCTGGTCGCCATCTCAATACTGACACGTGCCTAACCACTCTCACTCTATCTGGTCGCCATCTCAATACTGACACGTGCCTAACCCCTCTCACTATGTCTGGTCGCCATCTCAATACTGACACGTGCCTAACCCCTCTCACTCTGTCTGGTCGCCATCTCAATACTGACACGTGCCTAACCCCTCTCACTCTATCTGGTCGCCATCTCAATACTGACACGTGCCTAACCCCTCTCACTCTATCTGGTCGCCATCTCAATACTGACACGTGCCTAACCACTCTCACTCTATCTGGTCGCCATCTCAATACTGACACGTGCCTAACTCCTCTCACTCTATCTGGTCGCCATCTCAAGACTGACACGTGCCTAACCCCGCCCTCTCACTCTGTCTGGTCGCCATCTCAATACTGACACGTGCCTAACTCCTCTCACTATGTCTGGTCGCCATCTCAATACTGACACGTGCCTAACCCCTCTCACTCTATCTGGTCGCCATCTCAATACTGACACGTGCCTAACCCCTCTCACTCTATCTGGTCGCCATCTCAATACTGACACGTGCCTAACCCCTCTCACTCTATCTGGTCGCCATCTCAATACTGACACGTGCCTAACCACTCTCACTCTATCTGGTCGCCATCTCAATACTGACACGTGCCTAACCACTCTCACTCTATCTGGTCGCCATCTCAATACTGACACGTGCCTAACCCCTCTCACTCTATCTGGTCGCCATCTCAATACTGACACGTGCCTAACCCCTCTCACTCTATCTGGTCGCCATCATAATACTGACACGTGCCTAACCCCTCTCACTCTGTCTGGTCGCCATCTCAATACTGACACGTGCCTAACCCCTCTCACTCTATCTGGTCGCCATCTCAATACTGACACGTGCCTAACCCCGCCCACTCACTCTATCTGGTCGCCATCTCAATACTGACACGTGCCTAACCCCTCTCACTCTGTCTGGTCGCCATCTCAATACTGACACGTGCCTAACCACTCTCACTCTATCTGGTCGCCATCTCAATACTGACACGTGCCTAACCCCTCTCACTCTGTCTGGTCGCCATCTCAATACTGACACGTGCCTAACCACTCTCACTCTATCTGGTCGCCATCTCAATACTGACACGTGCCTAACCACTCTCACTCTATCTGGTCGCCATCTCAATACTGACACGTGCCTAACCACTCTCACTCTAACTGGTCGCCATCTCAATACTGACACGTGCCTAACTCCTCTCACTCTATCTGGTCGCCATCTCAATACTGACACGTGCCTAACCCCTCTCACTCTGTCTGGTCGCCATCTCAATACTGACACGTGTCTAACTCCTCTCACTATGTCTGGTCGCCATCTCAATACTGACACGTGCCTAACCCCTCTCACTCTATCTGGTCGCCATCTCAATACTGACACGTGCCTAACCACTCTCACTCTATCTGGTCGCCATCTCAATACTGACACGTGCCTAACTCCTCTCACTCTATCTGGTCGCCATCTCAATACTGACACGTGCCTAACCCCTCTCACTCTATCTGGTCGCCATCTCAATACTGACACGTGCCTAACCCCGCCCTCTCACTCTATCTGGTCGCCATCTCAATACTGACACGTGCCTAACCCCTCTCACTATGTCTGGTCGCCATCTCAATACTGACACGTGCCTAACCCCTCTCACTCTATCTGGTCGCCATCTCAATACTGACACGTGCCTAACCCCTCTCACTATGTCTGGTCGCCATCTCAATACTGACACGTGCCTAACTCCTCTCACTCTATCTGGTCGCCATCTCAATACTGACACGTGCCTAACCACTCTCACTCTATCTGGTCGCCATCTCAATACTGACACGTGCCTAACCCCTCTCACTCTATCTGGTCGCCATCTCAATACTGACACGTGCCTAACTCCTCTCACTCTAACTGGTCGCCATCTCAATACTGACACGTGCCTAACCCCGCCCTCTCACTCTAACTGGTCGCCATCTCAATACTGACACGTGCCTAACCCCTCTCACTATGTCTGGTCGCCATCTCAATACTGACACGTGCCTAACCCCTCTCACTCTATCTGGTCGCCATCTCAATACTGACACGTGCCTAACCCCTCTCACTATGTCTGGTCGCCATCTCAATACTGACACGTGCCTAACCCCGCCCTCTCACTCTAACTGGTCGCCATCTCAATACTGACACGTGCCTAACCCCGCCCTCTCACTCTAACTGGTCGCCATCTCAATACTGACACGTGCCTAACCCCTCTCACTATGTCTGGTCGCCATCTCAATACTGACACGTGCCTAACCCCTCTCACTCTATCTGGTCGCCATCTCAATACTGACACGTGCCTAACCCCTCTCACTCTATCTGGTCGACATCTCAATACTGACACGTGCCTAACCCCTCTCACTCTGTCTGGTCGCCATCTCAATACTGACACGTGCCTAACCCCTCTCACTCTAACTGGTCGCCATCTCAATACTGACACGTGCCTAACCCCTCTCACTATGTCTGGTCGCCATCTCAATACTGACACGTGCCTAACTCCTCTCACTCTAACTGGTCGCCATCTCAATACTGACACGTGCCTAACCCCGCCCTCTCACTCTATCTGGTCGCCATCTCAATACTGACACGTGCCTAACCCCGCCCTCTCACTCTATCTGGTCGCCATCTCAATACTGACACGTGCCTAACCCCTCTCTCTCACTCTATCTGGTCGCCATCTCAATACTGACACGTGCCTAACCCCGCCCTCTCACTCTATCTGGTCGCCATCTCAATACTGACACGTGCCTAACCCCGCCCTCTCACTCTATCTGGTCGCCATCTCAATACTGACACGTGCCTAACCCCTCTCACTCTATCTGGTCGCCATCTCAATACTGACACGTGCCTAACTCCTCTCACTCTATCTGGTCGCCATCTCAATACTGACACGTGCCTAACCCCTCTCACTATGTCTGGTCGACATCTCAATACTGACACGTGCCTAACCCCTCTCACTATGTCTGGTCGACATCTCAATACTGACACGTGCCTAACCCCTCTCACTCTATCTGGTCGCCATCTCAATACTGACACGTGCCTAACCCCTCTCACTCTATCTGGTCGCCATCTCAATACTGACACGTGCCTAACCACTCTCACTCTATCTGGTCGCCATCTCAATACTGACACGTGCCTAACCCCTCTCACTCTGTCTGGTCGACATCTCGGAATGAAAGTGGATGACTTTTGCCTCAAAATACGGTGGAGGATAAATATCTTAGTATGGTACCTGCGTGTCCAAGACGTGCGCAGAAGAGATATGAAGCCCCCAAGACGTGCGCAGAAGAGATATGAAGCCCCCAAGACGTGCGCAGAAGAGATATGAAGCCCCCAAGACGTGCGCAGAAGAGATATGAAGCTCCCAAGACGTGCGCAGAAGAGATATGAAGCTCACAAGATGTGCGCAGAAGAGATATGAAGCCCCCAAGATGTGCGCAGAAGAGATATGAAGCCCCCAAGATGTGCGCAGAAGAGATGAAGCCTCCAAGACGTGCGCAGAAGAGATATGAAGCCCCCAATATGTGCGCAGAAGAGATATGAAGCCCCCAAGACGTGCGCAGAAGAGATATGAAGCCCCCAAGACGTGCGCAGAAGAGATATGAAGCCCCCAAGATGTGCGCAGAAGAGATATGAAGCTCACAAGATGTGCGCAGAAGAGATATGAAGCTCCCAAGATGTGCGCAGAAGAGATATGAAGCTCACAAGACGTGCGCAGAAGAGATATGAAGCTCACAAGACGTGCGCAGAAGAGATATGAAGCTCACAGATATCAACGCAGGCAGCTTGGAATGCCGGGGTACGGGTGCTGTAAGAGAGGTCATCAAGTGCAGCGGGGCCAATAGGAACTTACCTCGGGGGAGCAGGATGGATGGATGGGTGGATGGATGAATGATGGATGGATGGATGGATGGATGGATGGATGGATGGATGGATGGATGGATGAAGGAAGGAGGATGGATGGATGGATGGATGGATGGATGGATGGATGGATGGATGGATGGATGGATGGATGAAGGATGGATGGATGGATGGATGGATGAATGGATGGATGGATGGATGGATGATGGATGGATGGATGGGTTGGTGGGTGGGTGGGTGTGTGCGTGGGTGGGTAGGTTTGTTGGTGGGTGGATGGATGGAATGGTGGGTGGGTGGTTGAGTGAGTGGGTGGATGGGTGGATGGATGGATGGATGGATGGATGGTGGGTGGGTGGGTGAGTGGGTGGATGGATAGATGGATGGATGGATGGATGAATGATGAATGATGAATGATGAATGATGAATGATGAATGATGAATGATGAATGATGGATGGATGGATGGATGGACGGACGGATGGATGGATGAATGATGGATGGATGGATGGATGGATGGATGGATTGATGGATGGATGGATGGATAGATGGATGGATGGTTGGATGATGGGTGGGTGGGTGGATGGGTGGGTGGGCGGGTAAATGGATGGATGGATGGATGGAGTTTTACGGCCTATCAGCCTTTGTAGACTATGTTAAGGCCATTAAGCACGAAATTCACTAGAATAGTTTAAAGTAAGCACAAATCAAGTCACGTATGTAGACGCGGGGGGTCTATTGTGACCCCCGACCCACAGGGGGCGGGGGAGCAGGAGGTACTGAAGAAAGAACAGGCAGCGGAATCCCAAACAAGACACGCACGGCCTGTGCTGCTCTGATGCCTCCCTCCCTCATCAGCTGATTGCTGTGGTCTACGTGTTTTCGGTGCTTGCTCCATTGGCATCGCAGGTCGGCCCCAGGCAGCACTGCTGTGCCACCGGGAGGTATCTTGAACATCAAACTGGTGAAGACATCGAGCCCATCACAGCAGTATGTGTTCTCTGCAAATCCAAAAAGCACAGCATTCCACGGCATTTTGCAGTTTATTTATCACGGCGTTTGATTGTCTGGCCTGCGCGTCCAGACTTGGAAGTAAGCCAACCATGGACCTGCTGACATAAGCCCGTGCAGTCTCTGCTGACCTTTGACCTGGATAGGATGAGGATATGGATCATCAGACATTACAGAGGTCATCGTCCATGCCGTTGGCAGCTTTTGGTTCCCCAGACATCTCGTGCCCTTACTCCACCAGCAGGTGGCCTTACTCCCCTTACTCCACCAGCAGGTGGCCTTACTCCCCTTACTCCACCAGCAGGTGGCCTTACTCCCCTTACTCCACCAGCAGGTGGCCTTACTCCCCTTACTCCACCAGCAGGTGGCCTTACTCTCCTTACTCCACCAGCAGGTGGCCTTACTCCCCTTACTCCACCAGCAGGTGGCCTTACTCCACCAGCAGGTGGCCTTACTCCACCAGCAGGTGGCCTTACTCCCCTTACTCCACCAGCAGGTGGCCTTACTCCACCAGCAGGTGGCCTTACTCCCCTTACTCCACCAGCAGGTGGCCTTACTCCACCAGCAGGTGGCCTTACTCCACCAGCAGAAGGCCGTACTACCCTTACTCCACCAGCAGGTGGCCTTACTCCACCAGCAGGTGGCCTTACTCCACCAGCAGGTGGCCGTACTACCCTTACTCCACCAGCACGTGGCCGTAATACCCTTACTCCACCAGCAGGTGGCCTTACTCCACCAGCAGGTGGCCGTACTACCCTTACTCCACCAGCAGTTGGCCGTACTACCCTTACTCCACCAGCAGGTGGCCTTACTCCACCAGCAGGTGGCCTTACTACCCTTACTCCACCAGCAGGTGGCCGTACTCCCCTTACTCCACCAGCAGGTGGCCTTACTCCACCAGCAGGTGGCCTTACTCCACCAGCAGGTGGCCTTACTCCACCAGCAGGTGGCCTTACTCCACCAGCAGGTGGCCGTACTACCCTTACTCCACCAGCAGGTGGCCTTACTCCACCAGCAGGTGGCCGTACTACCCTTACTCCACCAGCAGGTGGCCTTACTCCACCAGCAGGTGGCCGTACTACCCTTACTCCACCAGCAGTTGGCCGTACTACCCTTACTCCACCAGCAGGTGGCCTTACTCCACCAGCAGGTGGCCTTACTACCCTTACTCCACCAGCAGGTGGCCGTACTACCCTTACTCCACCAGCAGGTGGCCTTACTCCACCAGCAGGTGGCCTTACTCCCCTTACTCTACCAGCAGGTGTCCTTACTCCCCTTACTCCACCAGCAGGTGGCCTTACTCCCCTTACTCCACCAGCAGGTAGCCTTACTCCCCTTACTCCACCAGCAGGTGGCCTTACTCCCCTTACTCCACCAACAGGTACCTTACACCACCAGCAGGTACCCTTACTCCACCAGCAGGTGAGCTTACTTCACCAGCAGGTGGCCTTACTCCACCAGCAGATGGCCTTACTCCACCAGCAGGTGGCCTTACTCCCCTTACTCCACCAGCAGGTGGCCTTACTCCACCAGCAGGTGGCCTTACTCCACCAGCAGGTGGCCTTACTCCACCAGCAGGTGCCCTTACTCCACCAGCAGGTGGCCTTACTCCACCAGCAGGTGGCCTTACTCCACCAGCAGGTGGCCTTACTCCACCAGCAGGTGGCCTTACTCCACCAGCAGGTGGCCTTACTCCCCTTACTCCACCAGCAGGTGGCCTTACTCCCCTTACTCCACCAGCAGGTGACCTTACTCGCCTTACTCCACCAGCAGGTGGCCTTACTCCACCAGCAGGTGGCCTTACTCCCCTTACTCCACCAGCAGGTGGCCTTACTCCCCTTACTCCACCAGCAGGTGGCCTTACTCCCCTTACTCCACCAATAGGTACCTTACACCACCAGCAGGTACCCTTACTCCACCAGCAGGTGAGCTTACTCCACCAGCAGGTGGCCTTACTCCACCAGCAGATGGCCTTACTCCACCAGCAGATGGCCTTACTACCCTTACTCCACCAGCAGGTACCCTTACTCCACCAGCAGGTGGCCTTACTCCACCAGCAGGTGGCCTTACTCCACCAGCAGGTGCCCTTACTCCACCAGCAGGTGGCCTTACTCCACCAGCAGGTGGCCTTACTCCACCAGCAGGTGGCCTTACTCCCCTTACTCCACCAGCAGGTGGCCTTACTCCCCTTACTCCACCAGCAGGTGACCTTACTCGCCTTACTCCACCAGCAGGTGGCCTTACTCCACCAGCAGGTGGCCTTACTCCCCTTACTCCACCAGCAGGTGGCCTTACTCCCCTTACTCCACCAGCGGGTGGCCTTACTCCACCAGCAGGTGTCCTTACTCCCCTTACTCCACCAGCAGGTGTCCTTACTCCCCTTACTCCACCAGCAGGTGGCCTTACTCCACCAGCAGGTGGCCTTACTCCCCTTACTCCACCAGCAGGTGGCCTTACTCCACCAGCAGGTGGCCTTACTCCCCTTACTCCACCAGCAGGTGGCCTTACTCC
Organism: Theodoxus fluviatilis; assembly: GCA_034096865.1. NCBI lineage: Eukaryota > Metazoa > Mollusca > Gastropoda > Cycloneritida > Neritidae > Theodoxus > Theodoxus fluviatilis. Next base: position 8,484 of record JAWQFJ010011347.1, read on the forward strand.
ACCAGCAGGTGTCCTTACTCCCCTTACTCCACCAGCAGGTGGCCTTGTTCCCCTTACTCCACCAGCAGGTGGCCTTACTCCACCGCAGGAGACCGACATCGAGAAGGAGATGATGACGCACAGACGAACCTCGTGGGCGGAGCGTGCTTGCAGCAACTGAACAGCAGACGACACGAACACTACGAACTAATCGAAAGTGGAACGAAAGACAGTGTCTGTTTCCGTGCGCATCATTTCCATGACTGAATTCCAGTTCCGTTGTTATTTGCGTTTCTGTTCATGTTTGGCTTCACCTTCTTTTCGTCGTAACAGGCCGGTAGATCTTCACATTAACATTTCATTCGTTCGTTCTGTTCTCTCTTTCTTTCTCTCTGTTCTCTCATTCTCTCTGTTCTTCTCATTCTCTCTGTTCTCCCATTCTCTATGTTCTCCCATTCTCTATGTTCTCTCATTCTCTCTGTTCTCCCATTCTCTATGTTTTCTCATTCTCTCTTACTCTCTCTCTCTCTCTCTCTTTCTCTCTCTCTCTCTCATTCACTCACTCTGCGTGTGTGTGTGTGTGTGTGTGTGTGTGCGTGCGTGCGTGCGTGCGTGCGTCTGTTTGTGCGTGCGTGCGTGCGTGCGTGTGTGTGCATGAGTTTTCTCTCTCTCTTCTCTCTCTCTCTCTCTCTCTCTCTCTCTCTCTCTCCGTGACCACTTGGTGAGATTCAGACTAGGAATTAGTGATTTGTTTGTACATAAGAATAGATACAACCCGCAAAACCATTCAATCGTCACCCCAATATGTGTGCAAGAAGAGGAGGAGGATCTGCATTTTTTGTTGTGTTGCCAGGCTCTGAGAGAAAGACATAATAATTATTTACAATTTCATGTCCATGAAACCATACGATATCTCGTCACAACTTATTAAATTCTGACGGTTCGTAATGTTACTAAATTTTATACACTAAGAGCAGAAGCATTTGATCGATTTGAGATGAACCAGCTTGTGTGCAGCGATTATTTCATGTATTGTTCCCAGAGAGAGCAACCGCTAGACTAATCGATTTTTGTATTTACAACAGGTACTGACTGTTGTGCATTGTGGTGCTGTTAAAACATGTTGATAATGTACGCCTTGCAATGCATGGGTTAGAGGCCCCAGTAATAAAGTTACGTGCGTTCTCTCTCTCTCTCTCTCTCTCTCTCTCTCTCTCTCTTCCCCCCCCCCCCTCCTTACCCCTCCCTCTCTCATCTCTGTTGTCTCTCTCTATATCGCTTATCTTCTTCCACGCCCCCTCCCCTCTCTCTCTCTCTCTCCCTCTCTCCCACCCCCTTCCTCTCTCTCTCTCTCTATCTCTCCCACCCCCCCCTCCCTCTCTCTCTCTCTCATCGCGTCTCTCTCTCTCTCTCTCCGCACCACCCTTCCATCTCAGTCTTCTCTCCCCCCACGCCCCTCCCTCTCTCATCCTCCTCTCTCTCCCCATTCACCCTTCCCTCTCTCTCTCTTCCCCCACACCCCCCTCTCGCCTCTCTCT
>JAWQFJ010011347.1:15000-19420 GCA_034096865.1 Theodoxus fluviatilis
TGTAATACGGCCTGAAGTGTGGTGTGGAGAGCGTCAGTGTGGAGCGTGTGGAATGGCCTCGTGTAGGACAAGCCTGAAGTGTCGTGTGGAGAGCGTCAGTGTGGAATGTGTGGAATGGCCTCGTGTAATACGGCCTGAAGTCTGGTGTGGAGAGCGTCAGTGTGGAGCGTGTGGAATGGCCTCGTTTAATACGGCCTGAAGTGTGGTGTGGAGAGCGTCAGTGTGGAATGTGTGGAATGGCCTCGTGTCAGACGGCCTGAAGTGTAGTGTGGAGAGCCTCAGTGTGGAGCGTGTGGGATCGCCTCGTGTCAGACGGCCTTTTAGGAGATCAGTCCAGAGATCGGATCGGGGGTGGGGGTAGGGCTAGGGGTGGGGGGGTGGGGGTGGGGGTAGGGGGAGGGTGTGTGAACAAGTGCAATAAAAACTGACACGCAAAGCTCTGTCCGGAAGGAAACAAAAAATCCTGCTTGTGCCAATACAGTTTCATACAGGTCCCATGGTTGATGTTGTAGGGATGAAAATTTCTCCCCAGCGTGTTTTTTTCCCTCTCTCGTCTTCGTCAAACTGAAATGCATTAAGACAGGGGAGCTAGGAACCTTGCAAGATCTTGCGAGGACTAGGCCGGTGTCAGCGTGTGCCAACATGATGAAAGCAGAAGTGTAGTCAGTCAAATGTTTGCCAAATGTTGACACCGGCTTATCGTTTGCCAACTAGGTTGGCTAAGCAACACGTCCCTGGTGAGGGCGCACAAGCTCCGCAAGCTCGTCAGCCAGCGTCCAATTGTTAGCGAGGAGGACGGCGGTGAACCAGGGGCGCGTTTGTTTGGCCCCAAATCTCGCGATTCTCCCTGAATGGCTAGTCGAGGGCGAGTGAGACGCTCCTACAGCTAGAAAAACGGCCAATCATCTCGCAAGGTGGAAGAACATGGCTGCGTCCCGGCGCCAGAGTCGGTGAAGAAGTTGCCTATAGATGAAATACTGACGATTCAGATATCACATCAGTTTTTCACTTCATAGATCACACCAATTGAGGGAGCTACGGACCTCCCTCGGCCTCCCGCCTTCACGGCGAGTGCGTCCTTATGAGCGAGGAACGTAGGCAACGCCTAGCCCTCGAGATTCTCTCGGGGTTTTGGGCCAAACAAACACGCCCTTAATGTCCCACGTCTCACTCGGGGTTATGGCGTACACTCAGTGGGAAGAAAGCCGCTGTCAGTTCTGGCTGGCATTTTAATTGACTGCCAGCTAGAATCACCTCCGTCTGTAGGACTGCTTGTTCATGGATTGTTCTTAAAAGCGGAATTGAAGTAGAGTCAAATATTGTAGTAGTAGTAGTAGTAGTAGTAGTAGTAGTGGTAGTGGTAGTAGTGGTAGTCGTGGTAGTAGTAGTAGTAGTAGTGGTAGTAGTGGTAGTAGTGGTAGTAGTTGTAGTAGTGAAAGTAGTAGTAGTAGTAGTAGTAGTAGTAGTAGTAGTAGTGGTAGTAGTGGTAGTGGTAGTAGTGGTAGTCGTGGTAGTAGTAGTAGGAGGAGGAGGAGGAGGAGGAGCAGGAATAGTAGTGGGTAGTAGTAGTAGTAGTAGTAGTAGTAGTATGTAGTAGTGTAGTAGTAGTAGTAGTATAGTAGTAGTAGTAGTAGTATAGTAGTAGTAGTGAGGAGGAGGAGGAGGGAGGAGGAGGAGGAGCAGGAATAGTAGTGGGTATTACTAGTAGTAGTAGTAGTAGTAGTAGTAGTGGTAGTAGTAGTAGTAGTAGTAGTAGTAGTAGTAGTAGTAGTAGTAGGAGAGGAGGAGGAGGAGGAGAGGAGGAGGAGGAGGAGGAGGAATATTAGTGGGTAGTAGTAGTAGTAGTAGTAGTAGTAGTAGTAGTAGTAGTAGAAGTAGTCAGTAGGAGTAGTAGTAGTAGTAGTAGTAGTAGGAGGAGGAGGAGGAGTAGTCGTAGAAGGAGAAGTACTTATAGTAGTAGTAGTAGTAGTAGCAGCAGCAGCAATGGCATGATGATGTTGATGATGAAGACGACGATGATAATGAAGTAGCAGCAGCAGCAGCAGTAGTAGTAGTAGTAGTAGTAGTAGTAGTAGTAGTAGTAGTAGTAGTAGTGGCGGTGGCGGTGGCGGTTGTGGTGGTGGTGGTGGTAGTAGTAGTAGTAGCAGCAGAAGCAGCAGTAGCATGATGATATTGAAGACAACGACGACAACGACCACGAAATGTGTGTGTGTGTGCGTGCGCGCGCGCGCATGTGTGTGTGTGTGTGTGTGCACACGTGCATGCACACTTACACACACGTACATGTTCACATCTGTGTAGACTGGCATACATCTCTGTCTGTCTGTCTGTCTGTCTGTCTGTGTGTCTGTCTGTGTGTCTGTCTGTCTGTCTGTCTGTCTGTCTGTCTGTCAGTATGTCAGTATGTCTGTCTGTCTGTCTGTCTGTCTGTCTGTCTGTCTGTGTGTTTGTCTGTCTGTCTGTCTGTCTGTCTGTCTGTCTGTCTGTCTGTCTGTCTGTCTGTCTCACACACGCGCGCGCACGCGCACACACACACACACACACACACACACACACACACACACACAACACACACACACACACACACACACACATCTAATTTCTTCCTCGCTGCCAAATGGAGGAATAGTTTACGGTTTCTGTTCAGTCAGACAAGTTAATCCTTTCAAACGCTCCGCCTATAATATATCGTCACTCCTCCCACATAACTTTCTCCACCAATGTCTCTTAGCCCAATCACAGCTAGCCGCAGAAAAGAAATAGCGCTAAGAAGAATGTAGGCACTCAAACACGCATGTCCCAGATCTAGGACACCCCGCCCCTTCCATCCTCTTGTGCATCCACCCCGCTCCCACTCTCTCACCACGGGCGCCATGCTTCCCATACCACCCGTACCCCTTCTCTCCCCCTTTCTGATTACGGCCCCCTCCTTTTCACCCTCACTTTCATCCTCGTTTAACCCCCCACCCCACCCGACCTCCACCCCCTCCTCTTTCTGGTGACTTTGCCCAACAGTTCAGGTGTCAAGGTCTCAACCCCTGTCTGACAGCGACGCGTTGTTCGTTTGAAATGGACACCCACCCTTACAAACGCTCATGTCATTTTCAAGCTATCCCCCCCCCCCCCCCCCCCCCCCACACACACACACAGAGGAGAGAAGGGAGAGAAGGAGGGAGAGAGAGAGAGAGAGAGAGAGAGAGAGAGAGAGAGAGAGAGAGAGAGAGAGAGAGAGAGAGAGAGAGAGAGATTTTGAGATTTTGATTTATCTTTATTTCGGCCGAAGACCCATCACAATAAAAACTTACTGATTAAGCAAATCATAAAGTTTATATGTACATGTGTATATATTGACAACATCCGGTTTCAATTTTCTTGTTAAAATACAAGTGACAGTTCCAGCCTTTTGCACACATTTCCATAAATCAAGTAATATTTACATTCTATATCAACAACATCTGTAACCACACCGTGTACAAATTCAAGAGAGAGAGAGAGAGAGAGAGAGAGGGGGGGGGGGGGGGAGAATATCCCGTGCGGTTACCCGATGTACATGAAGTTCTTTTGGGGGCATTACTCTAGTAATTGCTGTCTCATATTTAGAGAGTAGTATATATACATCGCTACATCTCTAGTCGTTTGAGTACATGTTCCCTCCATAAGCTTTTTAGTACATCTTGACGGTACAAAACCTTGTATATGTCGATTCAGGTATTTTTTTCTTAGGTAGTCATATAGAGGACAATGTAGCAAAAAGTGCTCTTCGGTCTCATTTGCCTTACAGAACGGACATAATAAATCTGGGCTCGGACGGTTCAAATATCGTCTGTTTGTATTTAGATCATTTATCCCAAAACGAAAACGTATGAATACGTCACGGAATTTCTTTATGTTGAGAAGGGACAGATACTCCTCTCTCCCAAAATGATCTTTGAAGGTGGAATACCAGTGAAATCTTTCGCTGTTGAAACATTTCGCGTGCCAATCCTGTAAATGACAATCTTTTAGCCTTTGTTTTAACTGTTTCAGGAAATTTGTCTCGTTCTGGACTCCTCCATTGAGCCACACAAATCCAAAACCAAGTCTGCACAAACAGTTTTCTACTGTAGCTACCCAGTTCTTGTTAGGTGCAATTTTGGAAATAGTCAGCATAACATAGGCTTGTTTGGGGAGTCTCATAGAAGGCATCTTAGACAATTTTAGCCAGTATTTGATGGTTCTAATGATGCTAGAAACAGCTAGAGGATATCTACCTAAATCTCCGTAAACCATGTGGTTTGGCGTCCGCGTGTCTAGTCCCAGAATCTTTTTACACGCAAAGGTATGCACCTTCTCAATGTTATCCGTACAGCTCAGGCCCCAGATTTCTGAGCCATACAGCAAGGTGGGCAATACCTGTGAATCAAACATAAAAAAACACACT